>VDFB02299118.1:0-18275 GCA_007258455.2 Sequoia sempervirens | reverse complement strand
TTAATTTCCTTTTATTCTTCCTAGATTCTCTTTTATATGTGAATTTTTAATTCACATTCCATCCTTTTCAAGGTTTTCAGACTTAGATTTTGTCACACCTCCACATGTGACCAACCTTGGACTTGTCACACCCACATGGTGACCAAGTCCCACCTTTGGGAGCCCACCTTTATCCTCTAGATCATTTTATGAATGTGAATTTAATTCACATTTATCCCCCAACCACCTTTCTTTTCTCCTCTTACATGTAGATTTCTTTTGAGGAATTCTAAAATTCCCTCAAAAGTCCCTTTTCACTCCCACTCTGGGGACAAGAAATCCTTTTTTGTGAAAATCCTCTCATCCCCCAAGGTGCATGTCATTTTCCACCTCATGTACCTTTTTGACAACTCATCTCCACCTCATACCCTCTTGTCCACTTCACCCTCCACATGTCAAGATGTGAGGGCTTGTGGGTTCTCAACCCACCATAGCCCTTCATCTTGGCCTTGTTGGATGCATCTTGACTGTTGAATTCTCTAGAGAATTCAAATTCTCCTATAAATACCCCTCCTCAAGGGCATTTCCACAACAACACTTTTGATTTTGAGCAACTACATGTCACTCCCATTTGCCTTCTCACTTTGCACTTCATAACTATATGTCATTCATTTGAATCCTCAAGCCTTTTTCAATCATTCAACCATCTTTGTCCATCATTTTTCATATTGAAGCTTGCATTATAGACATTCAAACAATCATCTAAGGAGCACACAACCAATCTAAGCAAGGGCCAATCAAAGAAGTTTCAACAACAAGGGAGGTAAAAGTGTTTGTGTTTCATTTTATTTGCATTCCTTTTCGCTGTAACTCTCTTTTGGCTAATCTTGAGGTGTCCTTGGCATTTTGTCTTCCATGCTCTTAGTTATTTTGCAATTACTTAGAGCATTAATAGGAATTCCAAGGCATCACAACCAATATTGGCCACAACGTCCCAGCGACATAAATGTTGATGCAACAGCATCAGAAAAGCTCCTTAACTGGACTAATTTGTGCAATAGGAAAGCTGCACTATTAGTCAAAGATGCCCGAGCAAGGTCGCTCCAAAATGGAATCCAGGATCGACTAGATCATGAAGAAAATAAAAGGATGTTTCATGAGTTGCAGGCCAAGCTGGCCCAATTTAATATGGAATATAAGGCTTTCGTCACCCAAGAGATTAATTCTCTAAAGACTGACTACAATGCCTTAAAAACTGACCTTAACAACTGGATGAATGAACAACAAAATCTTTTAAAGCAGATTCAAGAAGAAGCTGTTAAGATTAAGCAAACCCAACAGGGTTTGATTAAGGTTGGACTTGAACATAAAACAAAACTTGAAGTCTTAGAGCTTACTGTCAACCATCTATCCTATAAAGTAGGGAATACTGAAGATAAAATTGACAGGATAGAAACCGAAGCTCTTAAAATTCAGCCCCTCCAAGAACATTAGGAGAAACTGAAAGAAACTTCGGATCAGATTACTGAAAAGCTAGAACATCTGCGTTTCAGTCCATTCGGTGATCAAGTCTCCCAACCGACCAGCCAACAAGCCAGTAGTAGTGGAACAACTCGAAGGCGACCACTAGGTCAGACAATCGCTCAAGAAATTGAAGAGCGAGGAAGACAGTTCTCTTTTACGAGAACCGCAGAAGATGAGGTCTTCAACCCTCAAAAGGGTACATTTGAAAAGAAGACCAGCAATATGGCCAAAATATCTAAGGCCACTACTCATACTCCAGCAGATCCATTTCTGCCAAACCTGAAATCCCAAGGAACATTCCTTCCTCCATGGTCTAAAATGGAAACTTACGCTCCTCTCAAAAATAAGGCCATGATTGAGGCACTTTCAGGATGGGTCGAAAATCAATGTAACGCCACACCTCAACGAAATCCAGCAGAGATAATTGAAGCTGCCCTGAATGGATTCACGGGTGTTGCAGCCAAAGTTTGGGGACAATTAGACCAAACATACAAAGAAGGTCTCATACGTCAAGGTATGGGAGCAGTAGCTGGAGAATTAACCCGACTCTTTGTAGGAAGCACCACAACACTAGAAGAAGAAGCCTTCAATAAATTTGTCAAGAATAGGTGTTGTGACTTAAGTTATTTAGATCAATATTGCAGAGAGCAGTTCACCAACTTCTGCAACTCTGGCAAAGTCATGAGTGAAGAACTTGGCAGAGGATTTTTACAATCCTTTGAAGATGTTGGTGAATTATACTATACCAAGTTTCTAGAACGACTTCGAAACCAGAATAAAGGATGGGAAGCTGTTACTATGATTGAGCTCTTTGAATTTATCAAAGAACTCAACAAAAAGATACTGGAAGCTGGCGAAGAAAGAATTCTTATCAGAAATGTCAGACCAGTCATCAAGGCTGCAGTCCTACGCACTGCACAAAAGAAGAAAGGTTATGGATGTGACCCTGTCAGCAAGCTTCATCAAACAGATCGTACTATACGGTCTAAGAAAAAGAAGTTTTCTGGAAAGAAAACAATCTATGAAAGCTGTCAGAAAATTGAGAAAAAGAAACGGAAATGTTTCTTTAAGAAGAAAAGGACTTTCCCTAAGTCCTTTAAGAAATATCACAAACCAACCTGCTATATTTGCAAAGGTCCGCACTATGCAAATAAGTGCCCAGAGCGCGGGAAAAGCAAAGGTAAAAAGAAGGTCCATTTGATGAAAGAGATGTTGAGTGAAAGAGAAGAAGAATATTACTACAATGAAACAACCTCTGAATCAGATTCAGACTGTGTTCATTTCCATTCATCAGAAGAATCTGAAGAAAATAGTTCTGTCACTGAAGAGGCAGAACCCGAAGAAGAGTTGGATTTAGAAATCCCTTTCATGACCAACAACATGATGTAGTTTAAGGGAATATTCTGTAAACCTGAAGAGGTTTTGCAGGAACAACAAGCAGAAAAGGAAGCACTCCTCCAACTCATCCAGGACAGAGGAAGTAAAGATGGATATCCCGTAATCAGCGAGTCGATACTCTGGAAAAACAAATTATCCAGACTAAAGCTAAAATAGAATATGATGAAGAAAGACGACTCAGGCGACTCCAACAGCAAGAACAAGAAGAATTGGAGCGCTTATACTGCCACGAAACTCTGAGTCCTGTCCAACCAACTTCTATCCAGAATAGAAGAGCTTGGCGACATCAGCGGATCTTGCTCCTACAAAATGTCTTGAAAGAAGCTGAAGCAGAATTGAAAGAATTACAGCAAGAAGAAGTCGAAGACCAGCAAGAAGCCGCCAAGCAGGATGAACCCGCTTTAGAAGCCTATCTGCGTACACAAGCAAACAAGCGAACCAGGAAGTTCCAGCAGTCCACGAAATATCTTCTCCAGTCCCTCAGCCAAAGCCCGAGCTTATTGTCAGCAAAGACAGACTTATGGAAGAGGAATGCCACCGTCATGGGAAGTTCTAAACATGGTAGCCAAAGCATCTGGTGTCCAGATCACAGAACTTGACGATGACACAAAATTCGAAGCAGTTCAACAGAAGTACAGTGACGAACTTACAGAAGCCCTTCTCAAAGAAGATCCGAGTCCTACAGACTCTGAAAAGGCCCCGTACTTCAGCCATATGATCAAAGGTTATGAAAGCCCGGTAAGCGAATTTACTATTCATTTTAAGGGCATTAAGGCTTACCAATTAATGATCATGTTAGATACTGGTGCAAATCTAAATATTGCCAGATATAACTGCTTTCCAAAGCATCAATGGGTACCTACTAAAACTAAGATTAGTTTTGGAGGCCATGAAGGATATTCCTACTGGAGCGCATGGGCGCCAATTCAATTTCCTGATGGAACTCAGCACCATTTGCGGTTCATTCATGTCGGTACTTTCGATTATTGATGCATTTATAAATGCGCAAGTACAAGCGTAAGTCTATTGAAATAACCTGTAAGCATGTTTGTTTTGATCATTTTAACAAATTTTTTCTTCTCAGGGATTTCACCCCTTCAACAAAACTCCAGAAGGATGTCCCAATACTAGAAGTGTTTCAGCCAAAGAAGAAGACAAACTACTCCTGGATCGCCCGAGAACTCACAAGTCATGAAGGTGAATTAATAGAAGTAAGAAAATTGTTTGAAGAACATCTTTTCAGCAAGCACCTGAATAAGATGACAAGAAACTTCGTCTGTAAATTACCCTTGAAAAAAGATGAATATGGTCACTACATTGAACCTGCAAGTAGGGCCAATAGTTTTCTTATGAACAAAGAGGAAAGAGCCCTCTGTGAAAAGGAAATCCAGAAGTTACTGGATCTCAAGCTCATCGAGCCCAGTACCTCACTGTACAGCTGCCATGCCATGTATGTTCTAAAAATGGATGAAGAAGGTAATGAGATTGCGGAAAAATGGTTAGTAGTTAATTACAAACCTTTGAACAAATGTTTAGAATCTAACCAGCATCCTTTACCCTCTAAAGATTTTATATGGCACAATATTCAAGGAACCTTGTTTTATTCAAAGTTTGATTTAACCAAAGGTTTTTGGCAGATTAGTATTTATGCCCCTGACAGGCACAAAACAGCTTTCAGTGTTCCTCAAGGTCTATACCAGTGGAAAGTTCTACCCTTCGGTATCAAAACTGCACCTTCAATTTTTCAAGGATTTATGGACTCTGTCTTCCATAAACATCATAAAGAAATTATTGTTTATATTGATGATATATTGGTCTTTTCTAAATGTGTCAGAAGCCATTTGAGAAGTCTACGAACTCTCTATGAGCTCTGTAAGACCAACGGTCTGGTTTTAAATCCAGATAAATTTCATATGCTTGTAAAAGAAATAATCTTTTTAGGTGTAAAATTACTTGAGGAAGGACGTATGCAAGTACAACAACACATTTTAACTCATATCTTTGCAGTCAAGGTCATTAATGAGAATACCCTACGCTTGGCTTTCACTTTATTAATTATTTCCATGTACATTTCATCCCTTTATATTCAAAGACCGCACCTTCCGCCATC
Organism: Sequoia sempervirens; assembly: GCA_007258455.2. Classification (NCBI taxonomy): domain Eukaryota; kingdom Viridiplantae; phylum Streptophyta; class Pinopsida; order Cupressales; family Cupressaceae; genus Sequoia; species Sequoia sempervirens. The sequence continues at coordinate 13,264 of VDFB02299118.1, read as the reverse complement.
TCATGAAAAGATCAAATCCAAATGGGAGCAGCATTGCGATGCCATTCAACGCATCAGCAAAAAATGTAAGATCTTTCCTACTCAAGGCTTGCCACCACCATTTTGTACTCTAACAATCATTGTTATCATTTTAGATCCTACTGCAGATGTCAATGAAACTGATATACCAGCACCATGGGATGTCACTTGGCAGAGACCACGAGAACCTGCACGATTTGCAGTTGGTACTTCCGGTTTCCATTGGATGTCTGAAAGTCTTGCTTCTATAATGAGAGGATATCTCCATGGACCCAGTACTACACATCATTCACCAACCAACTACCGTGGTAACTCTTTCCGACTCTGGTTTACTAATCCGGACCGATATAATGATGGTAACAGATACATAGTTAACACCTATGGACCTCAAGGTGTCTACTTGAACATGCCACTTTATTAGCGCATTGCTCATATTGCACAACATCGTGTACCCACCTGGCTATGGACATGACATTCTACTCACCGACAATATTACACTGACTCAAACAATAATATAGTAGAACAATGGCAACGACTGACAATTGAGTATCTGTACCGGTGGAATCAACTCCTGCCTCCTTTCTGGTCGACACATCAGCAACCCTGGACCAATGAAGAACTCACCGATGCACTCGGTGGTGAAGATCTTGAGGATTTCTTTGAACACGAAAGCCCGTGAACTAGTGGTAGGGTTTGTCTACCACAGGATTTACTTTACTTTACCTTAAATAAAGTAAAGATGTGAGAAAACACATTCTGTCAAATCCGTGAACGCACTACCGACAGTGTGCGTACAAGAAGATGCTCTCGTGATCAAAAGCATGATCCCCATAGTGAATTTTGGGTGTAAAGTCAGCATGTACGTGACATGTGTCCTAATCATGGTTGTCTGCTTTTCCTGTTCACGCCACTTATCACATGGCTACGGAAAAGTTTGTCATTGAACCCTTATCCAAGTTCACGCATTAACCCCATGGGTCCTGCTTCGGATAAGATTCCTTCCTAAATTGTCCCTCTTTTAACCTTGAGAGGCACCAAAATTTATAGAGAGATGGTAAAGATCAACCCGATTGGAGCCAGTCTCTTCCTATAAGAGGACCCCGAAGACGCCCATCTCAACACAATCACTAAGCGAGTTCTTGAGTTTTAGAAGAGTCGAGTCTGTTTAAGTCCTTTAGCATTTGTATCCTTAGGTTATTATATTTTTCGCAAGTTTGTTTATAATAGCCAGCCCGCGGTTGGCACTGTAGCACCCAATTTTAAACCCTAAACCTAAACCTAAACCTAAACACAAGGCCTAGGCCCCTAAAACTCTAAACCTAGCCCCAAAACCCTAAAACCTAAACCCTAAACCCCAAAGGCCTAAAACCTAAACCCTAAAGAGCCTAGAGCCCTAGCTTTCAAACCCTGACCCTAAAGCCCCCAGCCTAAAGCCTAAGCCCCCAGCCCTAAGCCTAAGGCCACAAGCCCTAAACCCTAAACTAGATCGGGAACTAACAAAACTCTATGTTCAGGACAGAGTGCCCGTACTAGGGTTAAATTCTTCTATCTCATCATCAGAGAAGGTTACATAAGCTTTACCATCTTTTTCTCTGATTTGAGAGATATGTTCCAGGGCTTTTGGCTTCTTGTTTTCAACCAAGCTTTTGTAATTGATGACCCAATTCTGAGGGAGCTGGAGTTGGGACAATGGCACGATCTTTGGTGCCTTCATCTTTATTAGCTGTTTATCTATTTTTGTTTCCCAAACTACACTATAGCGCTGTTGTCCAGGTTTGGTTCTAGGATCCCTCATTACTGGGACAGTAGTGTTAAAGAATCTTGCACTGATTGCAAAGTGCAGGCTATGGGATATTGATCCTTCTTTCATATCTAAACCTGTAGATTTCCATTGAAATCTCAAAACCTGATTTAGATTTTTATCTCTAAGGGAGACTAAGAAATTGGGTACGGCATCAAACTATACAGGGCCGAAGCTGACACAACCAGTAGCACCGCCTAGTAACATATCTTCATATTTATTATGCCTAGCATCTAATATCGCACAACAGGCATAGGACTGTATACCTAGCCTATAATGAGCTTCAATTCCACACAGAATATAACTAATATGTAGGTACTGATAACCATTCTTCTGTAACGCAGCTTTCTGCATTTTTGCTATTTGTTCATCAGTAAATAATTGAAGAAATTCCTGGGTTTCATCGGTAACTTGTATTTGTCTTTCTATTATCTGACAGACTCGTTTAGACTTAAAAGTCCATGCACTCAGGTCAGCATAAATATCAGTAAAAGGCTTATTTTCTAATCTAAATCATACTTTAGGTATTTCATTAAACAATCTACCTAAAGAACTAGTATCATCATCCTTGGGTTCATAAACAAGTCTACGTTCACAAGCAGTATTAGTATTAAGTTGCTCGAGACTTACTGTATCAGCGGGAGGCAGAGGATTTGTATGTGGCTCTTCACGGTATGCTTCCATCTTTAACGCTACTAGGTACTGCAGTAGAATAAAAGCGACGATTTACTTCGCCTGTCTGTCAGCTACAACGTCTGATTCTTTATGCAGATATTCTGTCTGGCTTACGAGTAGAGAAGATGGAGAGAGGCCACGAGATCACTGTCAAATGCTTCAAATTAAGCCTGAATCCCAATTGCTGATATTTGCAAGTCTGAAAACTGAATACTAAGAATACTTAAGAACACAAAGGTTTACACAGAGGAAGTGATGAAGACTAGAACATAGAATTCAGTGAAAACACATGCCATATTTCATTATATCACTATTCATGCTACAGTGCTGCTACAGTGTCGTCGTCAGCCGGAGGTCGAACTCGGTTGTAGTTTAAAACATAAATACAACTCACGATTCCCCAATACCACCGGGGAAGGGCGGACGGGAAGGAGGTGCAGGAGGGACAGAGAAAAGAGAATGGGGCGGACGGTCGGGGACGAGGAGGAGACTAAGGGTTTAGCAATTGGCTCTGATACCAATTTAAACCTGATTTGTAGTTCCAGACACAGTATGGGGGTACAAATCGCGGCTGGCTATTATAAACAAATTTGTGGAAAATATACTAACCTAAGGATACAAATGCTAAAGGACTTATACAGACTCAACTCTTCTAAAACTCAAGAACTCGCTAAGTAATTGTGTGTCGAGAGAGGCATCTTCGGGGTCCTCTTATAGGAAGAGACTGGCTCCACCGAAGTTGATCTTTTACCATCTCTTTGATCAATTTTTAGTTCCGTCATTGAAAGAGTGACACGTAAAAGGAATCTTATCCGTAGCAGGACCCATGGGGTTAGTGCGTGAACTTGGATAAGGTTCAACCGACAAACTTTTCCGTAGCCATGTGATAAGTGGCGTGAACAGGAAAAGCAGACAACCATGATTAGGACACATGTCACGTACATGCTGACTTTACACCCAAAATTCACTATGGGGATCATGCTTTTGATCACGAGAGCATCTTCTTGTACGCACACTGTCGGTAGTGCGTTCACGGATTTGACAGAATGTGTTTTCTCACATCTTTACTTTATTTAAGGTAAAGTAAAGTAAATCCTGTGGTAGACAAACCCTACCACTAGTTCACGGGCTTTCGTGTTCAAAGAAATCCTCAAGATCTTCACCACCGAGTGCATCGGTGAGTTCTTCATTGGTCCAGGGTTGCTGATGTGTCGACCAGAAAGGAGGCAGGAGTTGATTCCACCGGTACAGATACTCAATTGTCAGTCGTTGCCATTGTTCTACTATATTATTGTTTGAGTCAGTGTAATATTGTCGGTGAGTAGAATGTCATGTCCATAGCCAGGTGGGTACACGATGTTGTGCAATATGAGCAATGCGCTAATAAAGTGGCATGTTCAAGTAGACACCTTGAGGTCCATAGGTGTTAACTATGTATCTGTTACCATCATTATATCGGTCCGGATTAGTAAACCAGAGTCGGAAAGAGTTACCACGGTAGTTGGTTGGTGAATGATGTGTAGTACTGGGTCCATGGAGATATCCTCTCATTATAGAAGCAAGACTTTCAGACATCCAATGGAAACCGGAAGTACCAACTGCAAATCGTGCAGGTTCTCGTGGTCTCTGCCAAGTGACATCCCATGGTGCTGGTATATCAGTTTCATTGACATCTTCTGGTAAGGGATCTCGATAGTGATGGTTAGCAGGTAAAAATGATGGTGGTTCAACTCTGATGAATCCTTCATCTTGGAGCATGCCTTTACAACTAAGGTAATGTTCCCGGGAAGTTTGGCGTATAGGCTCAAGATTTTCCTCAGTGATGTTAGAGAGATAGTGTCGAGTTACACACTCGAACGCCATCGCCTGTTTCTTGATGAAACTCACGGCGGAGGTAATCAACAAGGTAATTGTGTTTACCTTTGATGTGTTCGATGTCGTAATCGAACCCAGAGATGAATTTTTCCCACCTTAGCAAGCGATTTTGCTTAACTTTATCTTTGGTATCTGCTATGAGGAAGCTATGTACGTGCTGGAGATCAGACCTGACAAGAAAACATTTGTCAACAATAAACATCATGAAATGCTCAAAAGCTTTAAATATTGCTAGTAGTTCCTTGTGTGTGGAATGGTAATTGCATTGGGCTCCTGTGAATGTGCCAGAGGCATATCAGACAGGTTCTTCAATTCCACTTTCATTGCGTTCTTTAAGAACAGCTCCCCAGCAGGATTCAGATGCATCACTTTCAATTATTTTGTATCCGCTTCCTGGAAATCGTAGAGTAGGAAAGTCTCTACATTTCTCTTTGATGCGTTGAATCGCATCATAGTGCTTCTGCTCCCATTTTGGTTGATCTTTTCGGAGCAGATGGCAGAGGATTATGCCGTCTCTAGCAATATGTGGATAATGTGCAGCAACATAATTAATAAGGCCGAGAAACCGACGCAGGGTATTCTCATTAATGACCTTGACCGCAAAAATTCTAGTTAAAATGTGTTGCTATACTTGCATGCGTCCTTCCTCAAGTAGTTTTACACCTAAAAAGATTATTTCTTTTACAAGCATATGAAATTTATCTGGGTTTAAAACCAGACCATTGGTCTTACAGAGCTCATAGAGAGTTCGCAGACTTCTCAAATGGCTTCTGACACATTTAGAAAAGACCAATATATCATCAATATAAACAATAATCTCTTTATGATATTTATGGAAAACAGAATCCATAAATCCCTAAAAAATTGAAGGTGCAGTTTTGATACCGAAGGGTAGAACTTTCCACTGGTATAGACCTTGAGGAACACTGAAAGTCGTTTTGTACCTGTCAGTGGTGTAAATACTAATCTGCCAGAAACCTTTGGTTAAATCAAACTTGGAATAAAACAAGGTTCCTTGAATATTGTGCCATATAAAATCTTTAGAGGGTAAAGGATGCTGGTTAGATTCTAAACATTTGTCCCACTCACTCTGTCTCTTTGATAATTTTTGAGTTCCATCATTGGAAGAGTGACACGTAGAAGGAATCTTATCCGAAGCAGGACCCATGGGGTTAATGCGTGAACTTGGATAAGGTTCAACTGACAAACTTTTCCGTAGCCATGTGATAAGTGGCGTGGATAGGAAAAGTAGACAACCGTGATTAGGACACATGTCACGTACATGTCAACTTTACACCCAAAAGTCACTATGGGGATCATGCTTTTTGTTCACGAGAGAATTTTTCCGTATTACTACAAATCGTCAGAGAATTGCACGGATTGACAGAAGTTATCTCAACACTTACTCTTTATTAAAGGTAAAGTAAAGTAAATCCTATGGTGGACAAACCCCACCACTAGTTCATGGGCTTTCGTGTTCAAAGAAATCCTCAGGATCTTCACCACCGAGTGCATCGGTGAATTCTTCATTGGTCCAGGGTTGCTGATGTGTCGACCAGAAAGGAGGCAGGAGTTGATTCCACCAGTATAGATACTCAATTGTCAGTCGTTGCCATTGTTCTACCATATTATTGCTTGAGTCAGTGTAGTATTGTCGGTGGGTAGAATGGCGTGTCCATAGCCAGGTGGGTACACGATGTTGTGCAATATGGGCAATGCGCTGATAAAGTGGCATGTTCAAGTAGACACCTTGAGGACCATAGGTGTTAACTATGTATCAAGTTACTCATCATTATATCGAGATTTATCTTGATAGGTCGAAATGGACTCAAACTTCTTCACTTAATTGCCTTCTTAAAAGCTTGGTCCATGGTGCTTGGACCATGAATATACACTTCCCCTTCGATCTGAGATTCAAACCCATGATGAGATTTTTATATAAAATGTTCATCACATTCATATTGAGGCACATATTTCAATAACTTAGTGAATTTCTTCCAATATTCCATCACTGACATATCCCCTTGTCACGCATTTTGAAATTCAATCAATTTTTTATTAAAGTGCATCTAAGGTAACCACCTTTGTCTAAAAATTTCTAGAAATTGATCACATGTTAAACTCAAGGAATTAAGTCCTAATTTCATCTTCTTATTCATTCACGAATTAGAAGCTTTTCCAGATAATTGGTATGCTTCCCAAAGTACTTAGTTATCTCAAAATACTTTTCCATGTCAATGGGTCATGCTTCAGCTCCATCTTCTATTACGGTTTCATCAAATTTAGATAGGGTGATTAAGTCCTAATTTCATCTTCTTATTCATTCACGAATTAGAAGCTTTTCCAAATAACCGGTATGCTTCCCAAACTACTTTAATTATCTCAAAATACTTTTCCATGTCAATGGGTCATGCTTCAGCTCCATCTTCTAATACGATTTCATCAAACTTAAACAGGGTGATTTTCTTCATATCTTTTACAAGCTCATTAGCTAATTGAACCTATAGATACCTGAAATTATCCAGTATGGAAGTAAAACTTTTTTACTAATTTTCACTCTTCTCACTAATGATTAAATTATACTTTATTATCTAATATCATAATCTACTATTAATTAAGTGACTTTGTGTTATTTAATTAATTCATTCTAAATCATCCTTTCTAATTAATTAAATAAATCTTTTTTATTTAATTATGTCTTAATTAGCATTCATCTTCCTGATTAATTAAATAAACCTTGAATTTATTTAATTACATTGCTAATCACACTTATTCATCTATTTTAATTAAATAATTATCATTAATTGTTTAATTAACATTCAACACCCTTCTTAAATTAAATAATTGTTATTAATTATTTAATTAACCACTTCACACCACTTTCACACCTCTAAGATTAAATAATTGTTTGAATTATTTGATTCCCCTTTTTCATCTCAACATTATTCATCCATTATTAATAAATAAACATTTTATTTATTAACTAATCCTCACTTGCACATTCTTTTAAATAATTAATTAATTATCTTCCCATCCATAATTCCCTCTTTCATAACTAAACTCTCTTTCAGTCGACTAGATCATCATTTCTAGTTCAATAATTAATCAAATCAATCCCCTCCCATTTAGTGCGAGTTAACTAATAAATCAACTTTCCTAATAAAGCAATCAACTCACTTTAACTAATTCATGCAATTAGTTAACTTTTTCATGCAACCAGTTACAATCAGTTAACTGGGAAATCAGTTCCTCTCAACAATCCTCAACCATTGATCTTGATCTTGCAGCTGTTAATCTAGATCATTCGTTCAAATCAACCATTTCTATAAAACCATCCTTCACAACACATTGATGGATAACCATGAATTTTGGAGTTTAACATCATTGCTATCATCTACACACTTTTGAGCTTAAAGTGAAGAAAAACATACAAAAATTTGAGAGTAAAATAAAGCAAAGGATGACAATGGAAGTAATCCATAACAACACAATGAAGGTGAATGAAGGTGAATGTATTGTTTATTTGAATCCGATTTCATTTGTGTTGCTTGTTTTCTATTGATTGATTTGGAATGCATTTAGGTATTGAATTGTAGATTTGTGGTTACTACTTTAATTCCTTATCTCCACTATGAGTAATGTTCATTTTTTCAAGTTACATTCTAGTGAACCCAATGTGAAATCATGTAAATAATAGTTGATGTACGAAATTTAGATTTTTTAAAGCTATAGGAAGTGCAACACATTCATGGAGATCTACAATGTATTTGTTAGATCCTGCACCATATTCGCTATCTTGTTCAATGCATTTGATCAATTTAGTGACACATATGATGTTTTCAAAGTCGTATATGTCATGTTTATTCTCTATGTTTTTGCAAGTTTGAACCAGTACACCGCAATCATAGAACCTTGCACCATAATCATTCTTTGCACTGCAGTCGATGTCTAGTGCACTGTATTTGATTCTTCTTGCACCATACTTGACTTTCTATGCACTGCATTCATTAGATCGTGCACCACAGTTGACATCCTGGGCACCACATCGACATCTCGTGCACTGCATCTAACTGGTAAACCAAAAAAATTAGGTATAAGATTTGATGTCTAGTTTCTACTTTCTAATTTCAATAAGGTAGAGATTTTATGTTACTAATCTCTTGTTTCCAACTTGTGGCTGTCACTTGGGATATCTATAACATTTCATTTTAGTGCTTAAAAATAAACCTTATCTCAAATATTTAATTTGGTGCACTAAAATGAATCTTGTCTCAAGAATTTTGTTTGGTGCTTAAAATATACCCACAACTTTAATCTATGTTTGGGTTTAAAAAGAACAATTTTGATTGAACATGCAACATTTTGTTTTGGTGCTATAAAATTTACATACAAGTTGCACATTTACATTGGTGTACTTAAAATGAAAAATTGTATATTGTGTCTTGTGCACTTGCACACATCTGAGCCAGTCCACGGAAAGTGTGTTGTTTAAAGTATCCTCTCCCCTTGTGCTACGTGTGATTCTTGGGTGATGAGAAATAACATTTAAAAACTTTACCTTTTTCTTTTAAGTAGGAGGCTTTCTTGGGAGTACACCCCAAGGTTCGACCTTGTGCACTTTTTGTTATGGCGGGAATTATAAATGGGAAAAATCTTAAAGGTGAGCTCAATCCACTTATGCCATACAGAGCATGCCTTAGTGGTCCCAGGTGATTTTAGACACAGGTTAGAGACTTCAATCTTGCATTGGTCATATGTTGTGGTGTTTATAGATCCCTCCATTACGAACCTTGTTTTTGAAGCCTAAAGTCTTTTTTTTTTCATAATCTTATAAAGTGGTGCAACATGATAGGATCAACGTGTGAAGCTACTCACCATGTACTTTCTTAGGTCGAGATAGAATCTTTTTGGGTTTCTAGCAATAGCCTCTCAGAAAGAGAAAGAAGGTGTGCTTGTAGCATTTGTCAATGACCTTGTGTCACTAGACGTCTACTATGCGTCGCGAACCTTTTTTTAAGCCTCCATTACGAACCTTTTGAAGTTTATAGATCCCTCCCATTATGAACCTTTTTGGAAGCCCTAAAAGTCTTATTTTTTCCATGAAATCTTTTTAAGTGGTGCAACATGATAGGGTCCAGCATGTGGAGAGCTACTCGCCATCTTTCTTAGGTTGAGATAGAATCTTTTTTTACAGGTTTCTAGCAATAGCCTCTGAAAAGAAGAGGGACATTTGTCGATGACCACATTGATACATAAACATCTACTATATGCCTTTGTGCGTAGAAGGTGGTGACAAATATCAATTGTTCCGATATCCGATCTTTAAAATATTACTTGCCCAATGAGAGTGGGCCACATACTTAAATATTACAAACCTACTTTGGGTGTGTCAAAGAAGTTGAGTCCCACTTTTTGGCTAAAAGGGTGGAAGTGCTTTCCCTGATTTTCAAAAAAAAAATATAATTTGAGCGCAAAATTTGAAACATAAAGATTGAACCTTAAAAAGAAGTCCCGATGTAATATGAAATTTTGAATGCTTGTGATTCACAGCTTCTAAATAGCAATTTATTTTAATACCAAATATTTTCAAGCCAGTTTCAATGGGTATGTCTAAAACCACTATTTAAAAGTCACTTTTAAACCATGCACCATTCAATGTCGTCATCCATATTTTTTGACCCTAAATAATTGTATTTTTTCAAAATCCTTTGCAGAATATCCTATAGCTTTCTTGAAGAATGTATGATGTTACGCATTTTAATATATTTTTCTTAATTTTCTTGGCCATTCTTGTTGTTTTAAAGAAGTGCCTCATGTACGTTCTGAACCAGATGACTAAAATTTACATCATTTTTTTTTATTTTTCAAATTGAAAAATTTTCTAAGAGACATGCATGTATAATTTGTTTTTCCAAAGTTATTTTAATACAGAAATTATTAAATACTAAAAACAGATATTTCAAGTTTATGGACTAGTTTCATAAAAAAATAGAAAAATGATCCAATTGTAAAAAAAAATTACATATTTGGAATCTACACAATCTTGCTTATAATGTTTAATTTCGTCAAAAAATTCTACAAAAAACATTTTCAAACATATGTCCAAAGTCACTCTTTTCTAGTGACACTAACATGACCTTCAAGTTGCAGGTCAAAGTAGGTCCAAAGCTAAGGTTGGGTCTCTAAGCTTTTTTTACAACCTAAAATCCATAGAAAAAATTAGGCCAAAAATTGAAATTTTTAGAAATGAGATCCCATTCTAGAAATGGGATTCTATTTCTAAATGGGATCTCGTTTCATTTTCTTTAAAATTTTAAGCTTTTATGAAACAGAATCCCATTTCTAAAAAGTGGGATCCCATTTTTGGCTCAATGTCCCAAAGTGAAATAGGATCCCATTTGCTAAATAACATGATCCTGTTTTGTTCTGACCGATTTTGAGTTTTTGGCTATGTTTGAAACATCCACGAGAAGTGGACTCATCTTCTTGCTTTTACCTCTCTATCACTAATTAATTTGTGAATTTGCTTTTGGTTCTTGTTATTACCAATAAATCCAATTGGCCTTAGGGCCATATCTTCATCACCTATTGTTAAAAGTCACAACTAAAAACATACATACACTATTTTCTATGTTTTCACAACTTAATGAAAACAAAAATCTAAAAAATAATCAAGATCCTAGGGTTCCTTAGTTTTTTCCTAATCAAACTAGTGCATCACATTTGTTAGCCTATGCATCGCAACTATGTATTTGCATTGTAGAAACAACATGACACATCTATTAGCTTTTGTGATGCATTTGTCTACCAAAAAGTCACATTTCTTTATCTGCAACACATTTGTTGCATTCTGCATGACATTTGTAGTAAAAAACCCACCTTAACAGCAACAACAATGCATCTATGTCAAACAAAATCATCAAGTTCTCCAATGCATCTATTGCAGACTACACCATAGCCATTATCTTCAGCATTGCAACTGGCATCTTCGGCATCACATATGTAGTTTTCTCTACCGCATCTATCTGAAAAATAAAAAAAAAGTCTATAGTTAGAGGGTGCATAAATCTAACTTTTACATAGAATCTCAAAACAAAATAGAGTCACTTTTATGCATTTTTCGACAATCTTTCAACTTTCTAGGTTAAAATTGCATTGAATTTAGCATCATATCACAAGTCCTTGAAATTTCAACTTGAACATCTTAAAATCTGGAAAGCAAAAATAAATTTAGAATTCTAGTGTCATCTTCTGAAAATTGTCAAAACTTCATTTTTACAAACTACCCCCATCAAAAAAAGTAGGTTTTTCAACTCATAAGTCTATTTGTAAATCAACCTTTTTATCAAATAACCATCATCACTTGAGGTTTAGGATTTTCACTTGATCACATTATTCTAATCTAAAAAAATTGTCAGAGTAATCTCATTTTAGGATCACAAGTCGAATATCCAAGGTCTTTTTCATTTGCAAAAAATCATTACAAAAATCTCAAAAACATAGAATAGAGTCACACTAGTTTGCATTCATCCCAAAACATCAAATATATCCAAAGTAAGAAAAAAATTATTCTATGGTTGTCACACATTCTCAAGTAAAACATAAAGAGATGAACTCCACCTGTAATCATATGTACAACACTATGAGTGACATGCGCTTTGGTGCAACAACTGGTGATCACATAAATTCATAATCTCAAAATCTACCCCATTTGAGGGTTATAATTTGCATGACATAGAACAAGGGCTCACGCTTGAAGAAATAGAAAGTGCATCAAAAGATCCTAGGATCTTTAGAATCATAGACAAATTAGTGTCGGAAGACCCTAACAAGTACTTCATGCAACTTGCACAACATGGAGCTAGGCTTCTACCTAACTTTGATATATCAACCATCATAGGGGAGACTCCAAATATGGTGTCCCTAGGACTAGGTGCCACAAATTGACCACCACCTTTAGCGCTTACTACATCACCACCATCATCACAGTTGAACATAGTTATGTTGCCTACTCAAATGACACATTTTGCATCAAGTGTGTATCCCACCAACACCTACATTCACCAAACCAATTGAAAATCCATTTTCCTCCACTTTTATAAACACAACACCAACCCACACTATGACTGCAACTCAAAATTCCACCCATCCTAACACACTAAATAAAATATGAAAGACCAATTCTTCGTATTCAAGACCACAAGTGTGTGCAAAATCCACTTCATATAAAATAAACACACTTCCAACAAGAACTAGATCCTTTTCCAAAGTAGGTCAAAACACTCCACCACAACAATAATCAAACAATCATGGTTCAAGATCCACATTTAGGTTTAGTCAACTCCTTCAATAGCAACCAACCAATCTTGGTTCATCATTCATAGTTGGTTTTAACCAACCACCACCACCACAATATAACTCAAAGCCCACATACACATCATAATTTGAACACATCTCACCCATGTAATAACATTATTTCAGTACACAAAGTCAAAACCAACATGGGAAAACTTTCAATCCACCACATAACACCAATCCACTCAGGAACCCCTCATAGGGTTCCACATACTATATCCAACAACACATAGCTCTAGAGGAACCATCATCCATGGATCTAATGGCTCAACAGTTACAAATGCTACAACAATAGATGACCAACATGCACATAACTAGGAGTAGAAATGCATACTCGATGGAGGACCTATGTCCTTACCCTTTAGATATGATCATATACATTCCCCCCTTTCCCATGAATTTCATCATTCCTAAATTTGAAAAATATAAGGGAAAGGAGACCCTATCGAACATATATGAGAGTTTCATATAGCCTCCTTAAACGTGGCTCATGAACATACATGTACCTCATGAGACTTTTTCCATAGAGTTTAGAAGGCC
>VDFB02299117.1:0-14061 GCA_007258455.2 Sequoia sempervirens | reverse complement strand
TTTTACTAATTTTCACTCTTCTCACTAATGATTAAATTATACTTTATTATCTAATATCATAATCTACTATTAATTAAGTGACTTTGTGTTATTTAATTAATTCATTCTAAATCATCCTTTCTAATTAATTAAATAAATATTTTTTATTTAATTATGTCTTAATTAGCATTCATCTTCCTGATTAATTAAATAAACCTTGAATTTATTTAATTACATTGCTAATCACACTTATTCATCTATTTTAATTAAATAATTATCATTAATTGTTTAATTAACATTCAACACCCTTCTTAAATTAAATAATTGTTATTAATTATTTAATTAACCACTTCACACCACTTTCACACCTCTAAGATTAAATAATTGTTTGAATTATTTGATTCCCCTTTTTCATCTCAACATTATTCATCCATTATTAATAAATAAACATTTTATTTATTAACTAATCCTCACTTGCACATTCTTTTAAATAATTAATTAATTATCTTCCCATCCATAATTCCCTCTTTCATAACTAAACTCTCTTTCAGTCGACTAGATCATCATTTCTAGTTCAATAATTAATCAAATCAATCCCCTCCCATTTAGTGCGAGTTAACTAATAAATCAACTTTCCTAATAAAGCAATCAACTCACTTTAACTAATTCATGCAATTAGTTAACTTTTTCATGCAACCAGTTACAATCAGTTAACTGGGAAATCAGTTCCTCTCAACAATCCTCAACCATTGATCTTGATCTTGCAGCTGTTAATCTAGATCATTCGTTCAAATCAACCATTTCTATAAAACCATCCTTCACAACACATTGATGGATAACCATGAATTTTGGAGTTTAACATCATTGCTATCATCTACACACTTTTGAGCTTAAAGTGAAGAAAAACATACAAAAATTTGAGAGTAAAATAAAGCAAAGGATGACAATGGAAGTAATCCATAACAACACAATGAAGGTGAATGTATTGTTTATTTGAATCCGATTTCATTTGTGTTGCTTGTTTTCTATTGATTGATTTGGAATGCATTTAGGTATTGAATTGTAGATTTGTGGTTACTACTTTAATTCCTTATCTCCACTATGAGTAATGTTCATTTTTTCAAGTTACATTCTAGTGAACCCAATGTGAAATCATGTAAATAATAGTTGATGTACGAAATTTAGATTTTTTAAAGCTATAGGAAGTGCAACACATTCATGGAGATCTACAATGTATTTGTTAGATCCTGCACCATATTCGCTATCTTGTTCAATGCATTTGATCAATTTAGTGACACATATGATGTTTTCAAAGTCGTATATGTCATGTTTATTCTCTATGTTTTTGCAAGTTTGAACCAGTACACCGCAATCATAGAACCTTGCACCATAATCATTCTTTGCACTGCAGTCGATGTCTAGTGCACTGTATTTGATTCTTCTTGCACCATACTTGACTTTCTATGCACTGCATTCATTAGATCGTGCACCACAGTTGACATCCTGGGCACCACATCGACATCTCGTGCACTGCATCTAACTGGTAAACCAAAAAAATTAGGTATAAGATTTGATGTCTAGTTTCTACTTTCTAATTTCAATAAGGTAGAGATTTTATGTTACTAATCTCTTGTTTCCAACTTGTGGCTGTCACTTGGGATATCTATAACATTTCATTTTAGTGCTTAAAAATAAACCTTATCTCAAATATTTAATTTGGTGCACTAAAATGAATCTTGTCTCAAGAATTTTGTTTGGTGCTTAAAATATACCCACAACTTTAATCTATGTTTGGGTTTAAAAAGAACAATTTTGATTGAACATGCAACATTTTGTTTTGGTGCTATAAAATTTACATACAAGTTGCACATTTACATTGGTGTACTTAAAATGAAAAATTGTATATTGTGTCTTGTGCACTTGCACACATCTGAGCCAGTCCACGGAAAGTGTGTTGTTTAAAGTATCCTCTCCCCTTGTGCTACGTGTGATTCTTGGGTGATGAGAAATAACATTTAAAAACTTTACCTTTTTCTTTTAAGTAGGAGGCTTTCTTGGGAGTACACCCCAAGGTTCGACCTTGTGCACTTTTTGTTATGGCGGGAATTATAAATGGGAAAAATCTTAAAGGTGAGCTCAATCCACTTATGCCATACAGAGCATGCCTTAGTGGTCCCAGGTGATTTTAGACACAGGTTAGAGACTTCAATCTTGCATTGGTCATATGTTGTGGTGTTTATAGATCCCTCCATTACGAACCTTGTTTTTGAAGCCTAAAGTCTTTTTTTTTTCATAATCTTATAAAGTGGTGCAACATGATAGGATCAACGTGTGAAGCTACTCACCATGTACTTTCTTAGGTCGAGATAGAATCTTTTTGGGTTTCTAGCAATAGCCTCTCAGAAAGAGAAAGAAGGTGTGCTTGGCGTTTTGTCGATGACCCAGTGTCACTAAGCATCTACTATGCACTTGTGCGAACCTTTTTTTTTAAGCCTCCATTCGAACCTTTTGAGAAGGCGTTTATAGATCCCTCCATTATGAACCTTGTTTTTGAAGCCTAAAGTCTTATTTTTTTTCATAATCTTATAAAGTGGTGCAACATGATAGGATCAACGTGTGAAGCTACTCACCATGTACTTTCTTAGGTCGAGATAGAATCTTTTTGGGTTTCTAGCAATAGCCTCTCAGAAAGAGAAAGAAGGTGTGCTTGTAGCATTTGTCAATGACCTTGTGTCACTAGACGTCTACTATCTTCCTTTGCATAGAGAAGGCATTTGACAATAACTCCAACTATTCAAATATCTTATCTTTCTAAGTATTTACCCCTTTAATAGGAAGTGGGCCTACTTAAAGATTACAAACCCACTTTGGGTGTGTCAAAGAAGTTGAGTCCACTTTTTGGCTAAAAAGTGGAAGTGTTTTCCCTGATTTTCAGAATTTTTCTAATTTGACCTCAAAATTTGAAGCACTTAAAGATTGAACCTTAAAAAAAGTTAGTAATATTAAATTTAGTACTGTGATTCTAGCTTCTAAATATGTAATTTATTTTAATACCTAGATGATACAAATTAATTTTTAATAGGTATGTCTAAAAACCACTGTTTAAAAGTCACTTTTTAACCATACCATGCAATGTACATCATCCATATTTTGAACTAAATAATTGTATTTTTTCAAATCCTTTTGGGAAAATATCTATAACACACTGAAGAATGTGCACGATATTTTTTTGTAATTTTTTAATATATTTTTGTAATTTTTTACTGGTCATTACTTTTGTTTTAAAAATTCCTCATGTACGTTATGAATAAGATGACCTAAATTTATCATTTTTTATTTTTTTTCAAATTGAAAAAAAAATTCTAAAGAATGTGCACGTATAATTTTTTCTTTTAAAGTTATTTTAATAAAAATTATTAAATACTAAAAAACTTGGATATTTCAAGTTTATGGACTAGTTTCATAAAAAAATAGAAAAATGATCCAATTGTAAAAAAAAATTACATATTTGGAATCTACACAATCTTGCTTATAATGTTTAATTTCGTCAAAAAATTCTACAAAAAACATTTTCAAACATATGTCCAAAGTCACTCTTTTCTAGTGACACTAACATGACCTTCAAGTTGCAGGTCAAAGTAGGTCCAAAGCTAAGGTTGGGTCTCTAAGCTTTTTTTACAACCTAAAATCCATAGAAAAAATTAGGCCAAAAATTGAAATTTTTAGAAATGAGATCCCATTCTAGAAATGGGATTCTATTTCTAAATGGGATCTCGTTTCATTTTCTTTAAAATTTTAAGCTTTTATGAAACAGAATCCCATTTCTAAAAAGTGGGATCCCATTTTTGGCTCAATGTCCCAAAGTGAAATAGGATCCCATTTGCTAAATAACATGATCCTGTTTTGTTCTGACCGATTTTGAGTTTTTGGCTATGTTTGAAACATCCACGAGAAGTGGACTCATCTTCTTGCTTTTACCTCTCTATCACTAATTAATTTGTGAATTTGCTTTTGGTTCTTGTTATTACCAATAAATCCAATTGGCCTTAGGGCCATATCTTCATCACCTATTGTTAAAAGTCACAACTAAAAACATACATACACTATTTTCTATGTTTTCACAACTTAATGAAAACAAAAATCTAAAAAATAATCAAGATCCTAGGGTTCCTTAGTTTTTTCCTAATCAAACTAGTGCATCACATTTGTTAGCCTATGCATCGCAACTATGTATTTGCATTGTAGAAACAACATGACACATCTATTAGCTTTTGTGATGCATTTGTCTACCAAAAAGTCACATTTCTTTATCTGCAACACATTTGTTGCATTCTGCATGACATTTGTAGTAAAAAACCCACCTTAACAGCAACAACAATGCATCTATGTCAAACAAAATCATCAAGTTCTCCAATGCATCTATTGCAGACTACACCATAGCCATTATCTTCAGCATTGCAACTGGCATCTTCGGCATCACATATGTAGTTTTCTCTACCGCATCTATCTGAAAAATAAAAAAAAAGTCTATAGTTAGAGGGTGCATAAATCTAACTTTTACATAGAATCTCAAAACAAAATAGAGTCACTTTTATGCATTTTTCGACAATCTTTCAACTTTCTAGGTTAAAATTGCATTGAATTTAGCATCATATCACAAGTCCTTGAAATTTCAACTTGAACATCTTAAAATCTGGAAAGCAAAAATAAATTTAGAATTCTAGTGTCATCTTCTGAAAATTGTCAAAACTTCATTTTTACAAACTACCCCCATCAACAAAAGTAGGTTTTTCAACTCATAAGTCTATTTGTAAATCAACCTTTTTATCAAATAACCATCATCACTTGAGGTTTAGGATTTTCACTTGATCACATTATTCTAATCTAAAAAAATTGTCAGAGTAATCTCATTTTAGGATCACAAGTCGAATATCCAAGGTCTTTTTCATTTGCAAAAAATCATTACAAAAATCTCAAAAACATAGAATAGAGTCACACTAGTTTGCATTCATCCCAAAACATCAAATATATCCAAAGTAAGAAAAAAATTATTCTATGGTTGTCACACATTCTCAAGTAAAACATAAAGAGATGAACTCCACCTGTAATCATATGTACAACACTATGAGTGACATGCGCTTTGGTGCAACAACTGGTGATCACATAAATTCATAATCTCAAAATCTACCCCATTTGAGGGTTATAATTTGCATGACATAGAACAAGGGCTCACGCTTGAAGAAATAGAAAGTGCATCAAAAGATCCTAGGATCTTTAGAATCATAGACAAATTAGTGTCGGAAGACCCTAACAAGTACTTCATGCAACTTGCACAACATGGAGCTAGGCTTCTACCTAACTTTGATATATCAACCATCATAGGGGAGACTCCAAATATGGTGTCCCTAGGACTAGGTGCCACAAATTGACCACCACCTTTAGCGCTTACTACATCACCACCATCATCACAGTTGAACATAGTTATGTTGCCTACTCAAATGACACATTTTGCATCAAGTGTGTATCCCACCAACACCTACATTCACCAAACCAATTGAAAATCCATTTTCCTCCACTTTTATAAACACAACACCAACCCACACTATGACTGCAACTCAAAATTCCACCCATCCTAACACACTAAATAAAATATGAAAGACCAATTCTTCGTATTCAAGACCACAAGTGTGTGCAAAATCCACTTCATATAAAATAAACACACTTCCAACAAGAACTAGATCCTTTTCCAAAGTAGGTCAAAACACTCCACCACAACAATAATCAAACAATCATGGTTCAAGATCCACATTTAGGTTTAGTCAACTCCTTCAATAGCAACCAACCAATCTTGGTTCATCATTCATAGTTGGTTTTAACCAACCACCACCACCACAATATAACTCAAAGCCCACATACACATCATAATTTGAACACATCTCACCCATGTAATAACATTATTTCAGTACACAAAGTCAAAACCAACATGGGAAAACTTTCAATCCACCACATAACACCAATCCACTCAGGAACCCCTCATAGGGTTCCACATACTATATCCAACAACACATAGCTCTCGAGGAACCATCATCCATGGATCTAATGGCTCAACAGTTACAAATGCTACAACAATAGATGACCAACATGCACATAACTAGGAGTAGAAATGCATACTCGATGGAGGACCTATGTCCTTACCCTTTAGATATGATCATATACATTCCCCCCTTTCCCATGAATTTCATCATTCCTAAATTTGAAAAATATAAGGGAAAGGAGACCCTATCGAACATATATGAGAGTTTCATATAGCCTCCTTAAACGTGGCTCATGAACATACATGTACCTCATGAGACTTTTTCCATAGAGTTTAGAAGGCCAATCCCTCGAATGGTTCACACACTTACCTTTGGGAATACACACTTGGAGCAAACTAATTGATAAGCTCATCGTGTTGATTAATTTATAGCAGTATAAATGAAAGAAATTGTAGAAAATGAAAAATAGATTGAAAGACAATCCAAAAACAAGAACACAAAATTTTTATAATGGTTCACCAATATGGCTACGTCCACTTTCAAATAGGGGATTCCCCAATTTTATTAAAAACTCTATTTGTACATTACATCAACCATCAACAATAGGAAACAAGAACAACCATTAAATAATAAGCTAAAGTGCATATCATCTCCAATAACACTCTGAATGGAATATGAATGGACACAAGAAAGGAAGACCAAACAATCAAGAAGCGATATCCCCCACTTCAGGCTTTATTGTCACAACTTCTGAATGTTGAGAGAAGCTCTACAAAATTCAAACTTCTCTCGTGGTACTACCTTGGTCAAAGCATTGTTTGGATTCATTTTTGTATCAATCTTCTCCACCTGCGGCTTACCCTCTTCAAGAACATGTCAAATGAAATGATATCAAAGTTCTATATGCTTGGTTCTATTATGAAAAATGGAGTTCTTTTTCAAGTGAATAATGTTGTTGCTATCACATAACAAGGTGAAAAAAGATTTCTTACACCACAATTCTCCCAATAACCATTGTAACCATATCATTTCCTTTGCTCCTTCAGTGAGAGAAATGTATTATGTCTCGGTAGATGAGAGCACAACCACCTGTTGCAAGCATGAAACCCAGCTAATTGTAGCCCTAGAAAATGTAAACACATAACCTATAGTAGACCTCTATTTGTCCAAATCTCCAACCATTTTTGAATCAACATATCCTCGCAAATGAGTGTCCTTATCTCCAAAACATAAAACATGATATGAGGTACCTTTCAAGTAGCATACAATCCACTGAATTTCTTGCCAATGAGATTTACTCGAATTACTCATAAATCTGCTCACAACTCCCATTGCATGAGCAATATCCAGATGAGTAAAAACCATGGCATACATGAGACAAATGAATGGAAGGAAAATGAGAGGTCAATCAAACCTGCTCTAATACCATATTGAAATGAGAGAGGGAAAGACAAGATTTCTCTCAAATTAAATTATAGTCATACACATTACACCACTAAATCTATTACATAAAATTTTCCTTTAGAAGGCCAATATTCCCATATAAAACTAGTTATAGGAATATAACTATCAAAACCTAATTTATTCATTAAATTAAGAATATCATGTTAATTTATTTATTATTAACTAAATATGTCAAATACTAAATTCTAACATCTACTTGGGACAATTTGTAGCAGAATTATTTGAATGGATGCAAATGAGGCATGTGTTGCTAAAACCTAAAGTACCTCAACTATTAAATGTTGATGCAATTTGGGCCCTTGAATTAGTTTTAATCTTGGCCTTTGATTTGTAATGTAACATTTATAAAATTCCTTTGCTGCTCATTTATGAGGGACTAAGTAATAGAATTTGGAAGTAGAACAATAGTAGAAGGTAGACAGAGTTAGTTTAGGAGAGGAGAGAAGATTGGAGATTGTTAAGCAAATGCTAGAGAAATTAATACAATTATATCATTGACTTGCTGAATTTTTGTGTTAAGATTGAAAGTGTTATGGTTTCTTGCTTCTTATTCTTGAATGTTAGTTTCAATTCTTTCATAATAATGGTGAAATGTCAATTATGTTTTGATGAATCTGCTTCTCATACCTATTGATTGTAAATTTCTTTGTAAGGTTAGTTTGAGCCAAATATTGCATCAAGTTCAACTGTGAATGTTTTTCACATCATGCCAACAATTGGGTGTATGAATGAATGTTTATAGTCATAAAATCCTTCAATTTCCCTTGAAGATTGCATCATTTCTATGTAGTTTTAGGCTTGTCCTTGATCAAGCAGAGATAGGTTTTATTAGGGATTTGTCCATCTACAACATTATTCACTATTATGATTGATCTTAGGTGTTATATTAGGATCTCTCTCAACCTTATCTTTTGATATTTCTTTGGATTAGTGTTAGGAGGAATAGCATCGTTGCATTGTCACACTTGATGATAAAGTCATTTTTAGATTTCAGATCTAGAAAGTTCAGTAAGGGTCTACACACTTTTTCAGATTTCACAAAACCCTTGTTGATTCTTGTAAGCTTTCAGCCCTTGTTGAACCATAAATACCCCTTGTTACACTAGCAAATCACATCAACTATTGAGTTGTTTTTGCATCATCAAGACCTAACATCCAAAACCTTTGGATCATTTTCTAAATATTTTCTACAGAAAGTCACCTTTTAAGAGAGATAGAAAAATTGTGTTTTATCTATGTTGTGCAATGTAAAAACACTCATCAACACTCAGGACCCCTTTTCAACAGTTATCTTCTTATGTCAGCTTTTTGTTAAACCTTGTGTTTTTCTCGTTCCCACCATTTTTTAGCATGATTTGCCTAGACACTAGCATGCTGCATAGACATCCATGCACCACACTAGCATCCCACAACATTTCAATATTCAAACATGTGTTTCTAAGCATGTTTCTACTTATCACTACTTTTTTCAATGGAAATGGCTCACATGGGGTATGTGTAGGATCATCACTCCATATAAAACAAAGCCCTTAAGTGGCAGTAAATTAGAAAATCGAGTTAGGCAACTTGACGAAAATTTGAATAAGTTATCTATTTCAAAAATATGTAAGAATAGAATTTTGTAGTAAATTGAGTGTAGTTTCTAAACTACTAGGTTTGTTTTAAAAAAAGAAAATATATTTTGTTAAAATTTCAAATTTCAATGCAATAATACTTAAATTTCAGGGAAAAAAAAGAAGTAGGTGTCTGCCTAACCACCCTAACCACAATAAAATGACAATATTTTTTTATAATGTTTTAGATATAAGTAGAGGACTCATGTATCGATGTGATGCATATTTTGTAATTTTTCCCAAGTAAATACTCACTATGAATTTTTATTACAATTTTTAAAAAATATAAAAACTCGTATGTTTCGACTACCTTAATCAATATCAAACTTCA
Source organism: Sequoia sempervirens (assembly GCA_007258455.2). Taxonomy (NCBI): domain Eukaryota; kingdom Viridiplantae; phylum Streptophyta; class Pinopsida; order Cupressales; family Cupressaceae; genus Sequoia; species Sequoia sempervirens. The sequence goes on along the minus strand of VDFB02299117.1, from coordinate 4,639 downwards.
TGAGATTCAATTCTTTTTTAATCCACGTATAGTATATGAAGTATTTAAATGCTGAAGGTTTTGGATTCAAAAAATTGATACCATTTGAAAGCTATAGATTTTTTTCAATCACTATCAATCAAGACTTTAGTCAATTTGAATAGAAAAATAAATAATACTACTTATTAAATTCAAAGTAAAGCATAATTTATATTGCGGGAAAGATGAGAATCTCCTCTTATAAACCCTTTCATTTCATCAATTTTGGGTTAAAAAAAGTCAGCCACCACATACCCATCATATTGCCACTTTTGGTCCCCTATGATCTGACATAATTTATAATGGCCTGAACTTTAACTATATTTACTTTGTTTCTTTATTATCTTTGAGCTTAGATGAGATCTTTGTCTTAATTCATGATTTTTTGAAACTTTGGTCTTTATAATGACCTTTTATTTTTCGAGCCTTGCTTTCCAGGGCCTATCATAAGCATCTTGATCATCTTGATTTACATCCGGTCTATTCATTTTATCTTTGTTCATTTATTCTTTATCTATTTTGTCTATATTTATTGTCCATGATAACTTAAATGGCATTTATCCATATGTTCCTAAACCCTTAACATTTTATCTCTCCCAGCCTTTGTGTGTCCGTGTGCATTGAAGGAATTCTATTTGTTGAAGGCATTTTATTTTGTTGAAGAAATTTATTTTTTGGAGGCTCTATTGCTTGGTCCATTGTGAGCCTTTTCTTTCTCTTATTCTCTCACTTTATCATTTATGTTTCACTTAGTTTACTTTATTTTAGTTTTTGTTATAGTCTATTATTTTCCTATGTTTTAAGAGTTCTTAGCAATTAGAATAGAATTAGTCATTTTTTATTTTATGTGATGGTCTCAATTTTTCAGTTTGTTTGAGATTTCAACATTCCATTGAGATGTCATTGTTTTGTACTATCATTCTTGGTCTACACTTTTATCCATGGTTGAGAACTCACCAATCTATCCAAAAGACCTCCATGACCTACTCTTTCTATTTATGGAACTCTCGATATTTTAACCCATCACTTGAGATTTGCTCCTTGAGGTAGTTGAGGATCATTTTCTCCTTTTGAACTCTTCTTTTTCCTAGAGACTTGGGAGTAGAAAATTTTCTCCCCTACACTCATAATAATTTGTTATACCTTCAAGCCCACATCCATAAAACCACAATCAAGCACATCCTAGTAGATGGCGGATTAGGACTTAACCTTTACAAGTTGATTTTAATAAAACAATTGGGATTTTTTGATGAAATTATTGATCCCCATGAAAATATTACCATTAAATTATATGAAAAAAATTAGCATGAATCCAAAGGATCTATAAAGCTACCCATACAAGTCGAACTAGTTATAGTTGATACCATTTTCCAAAAATTTGACCTTGATCTCCCATACAACATCCTTCTTGGTTGTCCATTGATCCATGCCATGGAAGTCATTCCATCCACATTCTATCAATGCATAAAGTTCCCTTATAATAGAATTGAAGTGATTGTCCGTGCTGATCCAAATCCATTCCAATATTATAAATTTTTTCAAAGAATTTATGGCCTTTTATAACATTGTCCTACCAATACTGTGGCATCTTCATCCTCAAACATTGATCCTTCATCACTACCCACCTCTTTCACTATCCTAAAGATCAAGGATACACTCAAAGACCTTAGAATTGGATAATATGAGCTACATTACTTCCACACCGAGCATCTTGGGTTAGGGTGTATATCCTAGCATTGTGCCTATGAAGCCTAAGTGTCCACCCACTAAATAAATGCAAGCATCCTTTGACATTAATAGTGTAGATAGGGATGAATAAAAAAGAAACAAGGAGGAAGTGGGAAAATCAGAGGGTGGCCCTCCAAGTTGGCGGAGGGCATTGGTTGGTTAACGTAGGTGGCATACACATTAGGCTACTTACGTAGGAGTTGTGGAAGGGATGTGGTGGGCTTATGAGCGGCCTAGGAAATCAATCCCCAGGGATATTGTTCTTTTCAAGTCCATCCTAGTTGTAAACATGGGTAGGGTTCCATGTGAAGAAGGACAAATTGGAGCCCATAATGAGCACTTAAAAAGAGGAAGGGTTAGTTGATAGAGTGGCAAAATATGAGTACTAATTCATTCGCTGATGTGACAGATTTTTTGAGTAGTTTGTATGGAATTTGGGGTCGAGGATGGCCTCTCTCGTGTGTTGTGTCATGGCATTAATGTCATCCTTAGTTGAGCATTGATTTATGATTGAAAGCCTAGAGCCTTCCTTGGTTTAAATGTAGTCATGGTGATTGTCAAGGTTACCATTTGAAACCTGGCTTTGGTTGTTTGGCTTGTATTTATTGCAGTGTTTGTTTTATCAAGTGTGTGCCAGTTCACTGCGATGGCAGGGCACTCACATTTTATAATTGAAGTCTCGACGAAGGGTCTAGTGCGTTTTGGTGCAGAAACACTGATTTCTTTAGGTGCCAAAACTTGCCAAATGACCTTTAGGGTGGTTTCAGACCAGTGCCTTAGAAGGAATATGAACAACATTGATCCTTTGCTAGTTGTTGTGGTGAAAATGGGGTTGGGTTTTGGGAACTTAAGTAGAAGTGAGTTTAGAAGGGATAATATGAATATCACTTCTAGGTTCTTGGTGTTCCTTTTGGACAACCACGTGCCGAAGGTGGAGGCTAAAGTGTTGCTAGAAAAAGTCTTTCAAAAAGATCTGTTGTTGGGTGTGGACAAGGTATTGATGGTTTCCATTGTGGGCAAGGGCATTCCTCGCCCTGGTGACTGGGAGTTGTTGAATAATTCAGATGAGGAGGTGAAGATATACCCTTTTATGCTTGATTTGAAGGGACCAGCTCTAATGAGGCATCGTATGATCATTTTCATTGTTGTAGAGTATATGAAAAAAAAAATCGGTCTCATGGCTATGCAAGACATCAACTGGATAGTGGATTTTGAGGCCTTTTCTAAGGCCAATGGCTTTTTGTGAGTACAGGTTTGGTTTGGAAGTCTTTTTTTTTTGTAATTTTTTTAATGGTCGAGTTTTTATGTCTCTTTCACGTATGATAATTATGGTGTTTGGGTGGCAGTTTCCTATAATGGTGGGTAGTGGAGGTCAGGTTTGCATAGGGCCTATGTCTGGGGTTTTCTTTGAAATGCCTATAGAGAATTTTGGGGTGGTGTTTAGTTGGTGATAGCAGCTGATAATACTGAATGGTTTCATGGTTGGTGCTTTCCTACATTAGTAGAAGTTTGTAAATTTTGTCTTATTAATATTAATAAAATATGACTCTTATGTATCAAAAAATAAAGAAATAGGGAGGACAATGAAGGGAGGTCGAGTGGTTGTTATGCATGCCTACAACTAGTAGGGTCATAGCCTGCATGTGGATACCTTTCCTTGCATGCTTTTTTTTCCTTCATAGATCAGTGCATGGAGTGTGTATGGTGTGCTCAAGGTGAGTTTTTTATGGTGTGCGGGGTTGTTTTCTCTTTGTGGTGTTCTTATCTATGTTTAGAGGTTCAGTGTTTGCTTGTATACAGGTTTGTGGATCCGTAGGCTACTAGTTTTATTGCTTCTCATTTTTGGTTTGGTTTTTAATATTTTTGTGGAGGTATAAGGATGTTTGTTTCTTCTCTTGGCTATGATGCTAGGGGAGGCATCAAGGGTCAAATATCCATTGGATCTTTTAGCTACAGTTGGGGTGACTTCTCCAAATCATTCATCGAGGTTTTTTAATAATAATATATTTTCAAATGATTTAGGGCATAGGGGATTTGCTCGAGTTGAAGATCCTCAAATCCTGAAGATAAATGGCTTCCTAGAACATAACAAAGATAGGTCAGTGTTGGTAATTCAACCGAAATCAATTGCAGAGGAAATTGAATATTTCTTGAAACATGCCCTGATTTGCAAATTCATGGGAATGAGGGTTTCACTCTAGTTCTTGGAATCATGGGCTCAACGGACCTAGTCTCCGAAGGGTGAGATGGAAATAATGTTGTTGGAAAATAGTTATTTCATGATGGTTTTCAACTATATCGCAGATCACAATAGAGTTTTCGAGGGAAAACCCTATTTTCACAACCAAATTAGTTTATTTATTAAACCATGGCACATGGGTTTTAATTCTTTAGAGGATATATTGACTATGGTTCTAGTGTGGTTGTGTCTTCCTATATTTCTAGTTGAATTTAGTGCAATGACATCTTGCAAATGGTTGTTTCACTTTTGGGGAAACCAATGGGTCCTTCTCAACAAACTTAGGATAGAAAGGTAATGACTTTTTCTCACATTTGTGTTGAGATTTATTTAATTAACCCTCTTCGGACAAATTCTTTGTAAATTTGTGTGGGTTCATATTCTTGGGTATAGCAACTAGATTAAGAGATGTTTCCTTTTTGTTGCTTCCTATGTCATGGGTATGGTCATTTGCGGAAAATATGCCTGAGGTCTAAATCTTATGCCTCTTAGACTACTCAGTCTCCTCGTAAACCCCCTAAGGTTAACAAAGGCAAGGCTCCCATTCCTAGTGGTGTTGCGTGTGTAGAGGGTTCTATTCTTGTCAAGGTGGTCAAAAGAGGACTTTTAAGGAGCAACAAGAAGGTGACACTTTTAATAGATTTGAGGTTTTAG
>VDFB02299116.1:0-16094 GCA_007258455.2 Sequoia sempervirens | reverse complement strand
GAATCAAACCAGGAACCATGAAGTTTTTTTCAAAGTCCTATCAAGTAGTTCTAAGAGTTCATGGGGTCCAAAAATATTTTTTTAGACCTATAGATGGATGTGGGGTCCCTCTACAATAATCTTAGTTTTCATCAACTAGGTGGGTGAATGCTAAAGGAGGCTCTATTTTTCCTCCAAGTGTTTCAATCCCTTCAAGGTTCATGATTTTGGAAAAGTCTCTATGAGGAATTTAAGAGCAATAATGCCAAAATTTGATGGAATAGTTCTTGGAGTTCATGGGGCCTCAAAATGTTATGTCTAGACCTACAATTGAATGTGGGGTCCCTCTACAATAAAATATCTTAGTTTATGTCAACTTGAAGCCATTTGACTATGACAACAACAAAAACATTCTTGTAAAATGCCTCGTTCGTGTTCAACATAACAATGCCAAAAACTATGTTTTATGTTCTCCACGTCGTGGAGTTGAGTTGACTCTACCAAAAATTTATGATGGATAGGTCAATGCTAGAGGAGGCATCATTATGTTTTTGAGAGGTCCCAATCCTTCTAGGCTACACAGTTCTAACAAAGTCGATTAAGATACTAAAGAGAAAAAAAATTTCCAAACTTTAATGGGGCGATTCATAGTGTTCATGGGACCTAAAAATGATCTTTCTAGACTTATAGCTGGGTGTCAAGTCCCTCCACAATACAATTCTTAGAGTTCATGGGGCCCAAAAACATTTTATCTATACCTACAACTAGATGTTGGGTCCCTCCATCATAATCTCTTATATTTTTTCAACTTGAAACCATTTAACCATGCCAAAAATGAACACATTCTTGTAAATTGCCTTAGTGGCATTTAATGTATTATTTCCAAGATCCATATTTTATGTTCTTCATGTTGTGGGACCGAATTGACTATGTCAACACGTTGAGATGGGTAGGTGAATTATAGAGGAGGAATCATTTCATTTTCGAGGGGTCCGAATCCTTCCAACCTACATGATCACATACACTCGAATAATGCATTACCACATACACATTCAAATAATGATATATGAGATACACATTTAAATAATGAGCTACCACATACACATTAAATTTACCATACCAAGATGCAAGTCCACATAGGTGGTCATGTACTTGCTCATAAACTAATGACTACTCAACATCTTAGCCCAAGTGTCAAATCGATGGTTACACTACATATACCAATCCAAATGGATGAAAGGTGCAACACAAGGGCAGGTTATGCATTTTTCCATTATCCAAATGACACACAAAAATGCACACCTACATACAACTAGTGTGCCAAGATAAAGAAGTTGGTAATTGGTCATTAGATAGCTAAAGAAGCATGACTTACATTATAAGAAATGGGAAATAGTAAGCTAATGAATTACAAGAAAAGTGTGTAGGAAAAGAGAAAGGATTAAACATTTATAGTTTAAGGTTGCCATGATTGTAATATGAGGCTCAATAAATACAAAAATATTTAAACAAACTAAAACTGGGGTGAGGACAAAACATAAGCACATTGAGTATATGGATAGGTAGGAATAAGATAGGGCCCTAATTACATTATCTTAGATTAGCTATTAATAGAGGTGACTGGAGCATTATAAAGAGACAAAATTAATTCAACACAAGAGTGGGTGTCAAAAAAGTCCATTATAACTCTGAAAAATATGCCATTAGAACCTTGAAACAAAATCCATAGAACTCAATGAAATACATGTCATTAGATCCTTCATGCAATAGTCAATACAACCATCATTTGTAAGATTCAATGTCACTCAACTATAATGCATGATGCAACCTTCAAATGATACCCATAGAACTTGATAACATAAATTACATAATCATCATTGTAGAGAAATCAGATTAGATATCCAAAAGTGCCAGGTCCACCCACACACAGATAGATGGAGCGATTTAACCCCTACTATAGTTAGGGAGATGTAGTAGATGCCTGCTGCTCACTTAGTATGGTTAGACCCCTTTCTATTGTTGCCAACGCTTTCTTGGGCTGGAAAGAGTGGGGATTCTTCCTTATCGTAAAGAGAAAGCTCACGACACCCTACTATAATGAAGAGGGGTGTTGGCATTGACATTATTTGTCATTGATGTCAGAGGTCATGAAGGCAAGACAAAGGTTTCATGTGGTTCATGTTGATGAATGTTGTTGGTGCAAAGACGAGGTTCAGTTAGTGTTTCTCTTGTCAAAGATTTTGTGATTGTCCAAATTTGGAGTTGATGTTGATGGTATTTATTGTTACAAAGTAATTGATGTTCACCATGGATCTTTATTTCATCGCATGGATTGATGACCACATGTTCATTTTATGATGTTGATGCATTAATCATCTTGAGAATGTGTTGATTGATCATTAGAGGTGGTGTAGTGAGCATTTGAGGGTTGAAAATATTTTTTATAAGATTTACTTCTCACTAGTATATTGTTATGCTTCAAGACACATGCATACTATGGTTCATTCAATTCAAGATTCTAAACCCTAATGTTCATCCTTCATCAAAGCTTACCTTCTTTGACAGATATTCAAAGGCACAATAATCTGTATCAAGGGCATATACTGAGTATGAAAGGTTATGGAACAGTCACATGGTGTCAAGCTTACAGAGGGTTAGAATTTGTTTAGGGTTTCCTTCATTGTTTGAAGTTTTTTCTTTTTTGCAAAGTTAATGAAGAGCTTTGTTTTTTTTTTTAATTGTTCGGTGACTTGGTATCACTGGTTGAGGGTTCTTAAAGAATAACTTAAGGTTTTTGATAGACATTGCTTACCGACCCCTACTCCTAGGGTTTGCAGGCCTAACAGGTGGAAGAATTTAGTTATAATGCTCTAATGATATCAATGGGTCTCTTCAATTGAATAACCCAGAAAAAAATCTTTATCAAAGGTTCATATTTAAACTTTTATAACAGCTATTTCACGGTGAATGCATTTGACAGGTATCCTCAATTCAGTGGCTTTTTTGTGTTAGTTATGAATAGTTTTGCAACTACCTTGAGCAACGAAGGTCTTCAACATCTTCAAAAGGAACTTTGTAAGTTTATAAAAGAGAACTCATAGTCAGAGATAAATGTTCTTTTATCGAATATCATGACAATATATACAATTTTTATTGAAGTCAACACTTAAGGTTTCACAGAGAAGATGAACTTTTGTAAAATAATTCTACATAATATGGTGTTTTTAATTTGATTTTTTTTCAGAATCAGATGTTTTCAATTTGTAAATATGAGAAGTCAATATGTTTCAGTTTGACTGAGTATAAAACACTAAACATAAAAGGCTTGCTTGTGCCTTTGTATGAGAATGTCTCACGATGTATGAATCTGTCTCATTTTACTTAGAGTATGAAGAGGTGTTGTGTCTAAAGGCTATTGTCAAAGTTTGTATGTATCAAATGTAAACATGACTTTGTAAAAGTGTATTATTTTTGTCAATTGTCATGTTCAGAAAATTTTATTAGTCAAGGTATATGTAGAACAAAGTTCACAATCCATGCTAATCATTCGTGGTGTGAAGTCTGCAAAGAGGTCTTTGGTTATATATTGAAAGATTGAATACTTGTATTTGATGTGTTAAGGAGAGTCCTATGAAGTGTCTTTGTTTATGTCTGCAAAAGGGTGTGTGGTTATGATGTAAAACAAAAAAAGAGGAGAGGCAGTTTTGAGACTTGGATTTTTGATTGATATTTATTTGATGGTGTTTGTAGAAATGCAGTTGTAGAGATAAATCATTTGAGCAATGGATTGCATTGAAATAGACTAACCCTCTGATTTTCTGAATATTTCTTCTGAGTTTATCCAGAGTGATGTATGTTTGCTAGTGAGACATCTTATGTCTGCTAGTGAGGCATATTGTGTAGCTAGTAAGGCTTTGCTAGTGAGGCATACAGAGAAGCCAGTGAGGCATAAATTGTAACCAATGATTTCTTATTTTTCCAGTGAGGCTTAATGAAGTGGATTTTCAGAGTGGTTTTTTATCCCTTTTAGGGTTTTCCACATAATTTTTGTGTTATGGCTTCTCTTGATTGGTTGTCAATTTTTGTTTGATTAGACATTCTTGTTCAATCACCTTGGTCTAATTTATATCATTGTGTTTCACTCAACATTGAATATCTATGATGTTTGAAGTGATCTCAATGGATTTATATGCATAAGCTCATGTGGATTATTTAATAAGATTTGATTTGTAATGTGACCATTGATTCACCCCCCCTCTCAGTGGTCTTGTACTCCAACAAGTGGTATCAGAGCCATAACCTTACACAAGTTTAACCAACTTAGGGGCTCTTGGTAGTGGAGTACTTATCATGGCTAATCATGAAGAATATTCTATCACTAGAGTACCTAGTTTGATGACACAAATTTTATTTTTTTTGTAGACTTAGAATGGAGACTTACCTATCTTTCTTAGGATTTGGTGTGTGGACAATAGTAGAGAAAGGTTATTCAATATCTTCAACACCTCCTACTATTGATGAGAAGAAGGCTCTTGAATTCAGTGCTAGGGCCATGGATGCTATGCTTAGTGGTTTGTCAAGTGAGATTATTGCTAAAGTTATGTATTGTAAGGATGAAAAGGAGATTTGAGATAAACTGATTGATATGTATCAAAATGATGAGTTGCTGAAAATGAAACCCTTACAAAGTGATACAAGATATGATACATTTGAAAGAGATGTTTTTGTTGACAAAGAAGAAGATTGCTCTGTGAGAGATTATCAACAAGAGTTTGATGAAAATGAATATGAATTTGATCTTGAAGGTGAACTCACTTGTGCTCTTGATGAGATGAAGAAACTAAGAGTGGAGAATCAAAGATTAATATTACAACTTCAAGAAGAAAAGGAGTCTAAATTCAAGACACTTTCAACCCTTCAAGAAGCAGAAAAATTGATAATAGATTTGAAGGTTCAAGTTGCAGAAGGTAAGAAAATAGAAGTTAATAATCGACTTAAGGAAAAAGAGGTTGATTGTGAGAAGTATGAATCAGAGTTAGTTTCTTTGAGAAATGGATTAGGAAAAGAATCTCCCAAATTACATAAGTCACTTCAGTTTGAAAAGGGTATTGAGTTTTTGTATGAGATGTTGAGCAAGGAAAAACATCACAAGGACACTACTGGGTTAGGTTTTGAAGAAGGGCATAATTCTAAGATCATAGAAACACTAAGAAAGAAAATAGATTTAAACTATTATTCTACTGCTCCTAATGCTGAAGACAACAAGAAGATAAAAGTAAATACACCTGCACAAATTAATGAGAACAAGTCCAAAAGATCTTTTCATTCAAGAAAACATCAGATATCTAGGTTTGAAAATCCTTTTTATGGTTGTTATTCATGCTATGAATTTGGTCATAGAGCAATAAAGTGTTGGATGCATAAAAAGAAAGTGAGATGTACAAAGAGCTCTTATGAATGGTTAGATGGTAGAAGTAAAGTTAAATGTTATAGATGTAATAAAATTGGAAATATAGCACAATTTTGTAGAAGAAGTTTAGTGAGTACATCTAATCATAATAAGAGGGAAAACATGTCAACCAAGAAAAAGGAAGAGTCTGAAAAAGCTTGGAAAAGGAAAGATCCTGAGAAAGTTTGGAGGAAGAAACATGAACAAAAATAAAAAGAACCTATGCCTATGATTTATGCACAAAAGGCATCTCCAAGTGCATAAAAAGTAGCATAAAGCCATGGGGATATGATCATTGCATTGTCATTCAGACCCATAGAAATCAACAAAAAGGTTGTGTCTTTGAAGTAATACAAATCTAAAAAATCAATGTAATGCATGACAATATTTACTTGACTGTATAATGCTGTTTGGTGAAACTGATGGTACTAGTGATATGGTGACAATCATCCACCTTCAAATACATAAGAGGATAAGTAAACTTTCATAAAATGATAAGGCTTCCATGGGCATATAAATCCTCATGACATAGATTAACTATAACAAAATTGTATTGCTTTTCTTGAATGTTTGTTTATTGTGGAGATATGTTATGGACCTTGTGTACAGTCACACAATCTCATTTTGAGATGGTATTCACTCATGCTATTTCTATGTAATTTACACATTGTAAGATGTTTGGCATACAAAGTGATAATGATTTGGTACACATTGATGTATTGAATTGAGAGATTTTCTTGCAAAGGAGTGATTGGTTGGTGCTACACAGTTTAATGATTGCTATGACAGTAAGTTATGCTCTTAGGGAAATGAGTGCATTTAACTCTTTATAGTATTGGTTTCTTTCTTGTTGGTTGTTGGTGATACTGGTTACATATATGTATATTGGTTATTATCTTGATATACTTTGTGATCACAAGAATTGTGATGCTTTGCTTTGAGAAATCTATTCTCAGTCACAGTGATGATTTGGCTTGTAAGAATCTTATTGCAGTAATCAATACCATATTGCTATGACATGAGAAGTTATGTTTTACATTGAATCACATACATTCCTCTATGCAAACTTTGTCCTCTAGAGGCCATTGAAAACATGCATGACAGTGAGAGGAAATTTCATCAAATGTGAACATTTGATAAGACAATAAAGGGAATTTTGTTTTAAAGATAAGATAAGAAGGTTTTTTTCTGCCAAACCCTAGTATGTGCAAATATGGTGCTACTTGAAATAAGTGCCTCTTCTTGCAGTTTGTTTGTGAGTTTCATGATGGTAGTGACAGTGAACAAGTACACTCTACTTTGTGATAGTGGATGTGTGCAACCTGATTTCCCCTAAATGATGCAAATCAAAGAAAACACAAAAAGAGAAATACACAAAACATCACCTCAAGATAAGCCTAGTTGAACTTGAACAAAAGAAAGATAAAACAAAAGATATACCTTGCTCAAGTTGATCCTTTGGTTGGCCCTTTGATGTTGATAAGTTGTGTGCTCCTCAATGGCAAATAAGCTAAAATGATATGCAAAATGATCTATATTAGATGGAGAATGCAATAATGGATGTGGGTATTTTGATAGATGTGTGAAAATGTATGCAATAAAAGCTTTAAAGTGAAACAATGGAGGATGAGCTTGAATGCAACTACATGAGATTGCTAGTGCGCTTGAAAGTTGAATGGATGAATTGTGTTGAATGAGAAAATGAGACAAAATCCTCTATTTTAGGGGAAGAGTCTCTAGATATTTGAATGGCTAGGATTTAGCCAACATGGACAAGATGGAGGGCTGTGGTGAGTTGAGGACTCGCAAACCCTCACATCTTGCCATGTGGAAAATGAGGTGGCAAAAGGAAATGTGAGGTGGAGAGAGGACATGTGAGGTGGAGGTACTTGCAAGTACCTTGGGATTAGGGGAAAAATTTCCTCAAAAAGGAAGTTCTTGTCCCCATGTGGAAGGATGTTGACATGTGAGGAATTTTAGAAATTTTCACTAATCATTATGGGGAAGAGAGAAATGTTGGAGTAATAAATGTGAATTTTAATTGACAAGATTGGAAGTACCTTGGGGATAAGACAAGGTCCTCATAAAGGAAGTCCTTGTCCCCATGTGAGTGATGTAACTTATGAGAGGTTATAGAATTTCCCAACAACCTTCAAGGGGAAGAGGAGAACCTTGAAAGAATAAATGTGAATTTTTAATTCACACGGGGAAGAGGTCATGGCTAAATAAAGAAAGTACTTATGAAGGTTGACTTGGAGGAATACCAGAAATGGAATGAGGATTAGATTAAGATTGTGCAAACAGGTGGTTAACAAGACTAATGAGGGATTAGAGGCAAGTGGCAAAATATGGAGGATGTGACATTAATCCTGATTAAGGGTGTGCACATCCTAATCATGGATTAATTAAACTAATCCAAATTAGAAGAGGATTATGGAGGATGTGCCAAGGAGAGAGAAAAGAGAGAATTTAAAATTGATTTAAATTGAAAAGGCTAAGTGACTAAATTAAATAAATTGATATATTTATTTAATTTAGAGAGGAAGGGATGAAAGGTAAAGTATTTAATTATTAAATTAAATGCTTTAGAAACCTTAGGAAAGGAGGAAATATTAATTAAATAAATCATTTAATTGATATTAATGAGGGATAGACGAATAAAGGTAACAAATTTGGCCATACGAGAGTGGTCAAATTTGGATGCCTACATTTTGCCCCTCGTTGAAATACTGTTAGAATAATAGTGTTTCAAAGAAAAATAAAATGTAGATGACTCTATAGAGGAAGTGACTAGAAAATGATGCCCAAGCATGGGAGAAGTTGCATGAGCTTCCAAAATGGTGGGAAATGAAGGGAGATGCCCTGATTTCGCAAGGAAATGACTATGACAAAGGAATAGGGAAAATTGGTAGGGTATGCCCCCTCGAGAGGGTGATTGGGGAAGAAAAAGGGGCCCTTGGTGACTTCTCGATATGAGGAAATAGAGGGTACCATTGGATAGGGCTTGAAAAACCATGAATATTGGCTTTTAAACTGAGTCAAACGGACACACGGTGTGAAAATAGCGGCCCGCAGAAGTTAGAGGATTAGTTGGATTAAAAAGAGGTTAAATAAAGGGTGAAAATACCTTCAACTTAAAAAAGGTTAAAAAAAGAGGGAAAGTTACTTATAGTAATTTTGAGAATTACTATTCCTTATTTGCACACCTGGTAGTTGAGTGAGAGAGAGAAGAGGAGAAGAAGGAGACGAGGATGGCCGAATACTTCAATGATGATATCATCCATTGGGGGGATGAGGTACGACGGTTCTTCCACGAGCGCGTGGTTCCACACTAGGTTAGTTCCAAAATATCACTTTGTGATTTTATGCAATTTTTTATGTATTGTTGAATTTTTATGTAAATTAAAAGCATGGGTTTTGGGATTGGGGTAGATTAGTGAAATGGGTAGGTGGCAAAATTTCAATTTCGCCCATTGGGTAGGAAAAATCGCTTGTTTAGAGGTGGTGGGGAAGGGGGGTTGATTTTCCCAATTAGGGGGTAATTTCACCTAAAAAATTAAAAAAAGTTCCCAAAAAGGGCGAGAGGGTCTTAGGGAAAGGCGAACTTTCCTTGGAATTGGGAAAATCCGCCAAAAATAGGGGTTAATAGGAGAAAGGGAAATTTCGCCCCGAGTATGGGAAATCTCGATCAGGAGATGGGCGATTATGCCCATGAAGGGGTTATTTTTCCCTACAAAGGGGTGATTGCACCCTTGATAGGGGCGATTTTTCTCATGCCGGTGGGCTCACCCATCTATCGGGGAGGTGGGCGAACTTTCCAGTCGGAAGGGCGGGCTCGCCCGCTCGCGGGGCGGGTGGGATTGCCCATCGAGCGAGCTCGTGTGTGCCCGGGTGGGATCACTTGAGGATAGGTGGGCTCACCTGTTCCAAGGGTGGGCTCGCCCAAGGACATGCGAGCCCGCCTAGGTGGGAAAAAGGTAACAAAGAAGAATAAAGGGGGAACATGCCCAAAAAATGGGCCAAGAGAATGGAAAATAAGACAAATTGGGCAAATTGGGCAAATCTGTCCAAAGGGGGGAAAAATTGTTGAGAAGACAACCCAAGGTCGGGAAGTGTAAAAGAGGGAAAGATGAAGAAAATGGTGAGAGGACTGACGTATTGTGTGATGTGGATGCAACGGTTCGAGAGCTTGCAGATGCGAGAGAGGCATTTGAAGGTGTTGGAGGCGACCATAGAAACGATGAATAAGGAGGATCATGAGGCTTTAGCACGAGCAGGTTTGCTGCACATGTTGGGATACCCAACTATCAAAGCACATCAAGCACTATTGACAACCCTTATAGAGCAATGGAGCTCAAAGACCTCGACATTCCACCTCCTGATAGGGGAGATGACCATCACTCTTGAGGATGTGTGGAGGATTTTGAGGTTACCGATACGGGGCCATCTGGTGAGTGGGATGAGATCAGAGGGCAAGGCACTGGATCAAACTCTATGGGTCCTATTTGGGTGAGAGGACTTACCACTGCAGAGGATGGTGTTGGATTTGGATAGATGTTTGGGGCTGGGGGTACCACCACTACCACTATACCTTTGCAGATTGATTAGTGGAATATTGATACTAGATAGGAGTGGATGCTTCTACAGCCTTAATTACATGGAGGTTGTGTGACGCATCATGGAGTAGAGAGAGGGGGAGTTCACATCGGGTCCATGAGTGTTGGCTTAGCTATATAGGGATATGCATGTTATGTGCTATCAAGGGACTCTCAACATTACATAGGTGACATTACAGATATGGGTCTGGGAGCACATTAGCGTGGCTAGGTCAAGAGTGGTGATGAGAGGGGTGCAGGATCTGACACTACCAGTGGCATACTGTTATGGGACGAAACATGGCTGGGTATGGCATTATCAGGGATTTGATGATTTGGATAGATGGAGGACACTAGATGATTTACAGGAGGACCAGATAGTGTGGAGACTCTACATGACATGACAGTTTGTTAGATGGATGAGAGATGAGGAGATAGAGGATATTTCTGCATAGTATCCTATATGGTCGGGAGAGAGCCCTATATAGTAGAGTTACACAGGGCGGATCAAGTGACAAGATAGTTCAGGATTCAATAGGACATTCCTTGCAGACCAGAGAAATTCAGATGGATCACATGAGAGCGATCGTGGGGGGATTAGATTACTGCCAAGTTTGTGAGATAGCAGTGGGAGGAGCTGCAGCCTGTACCCTATCCGAGTAGGAGAGGAGAGAGAGCAGATGCAAGGGTGACAATGAGATTCTTTGCATGGTGGGCCCACCATTAGCCAACAAGGATTACGCCGGTGGAACCAATTACAGAGGCACTTGGTTTCGAGCCAGAGGATGAGCTAAGACTGGTAGGACAAAGGAGGGGGAGGGGAGGACAACAGAGGAGAGGGCAAGAGGCGGTTGCTACAGGAGGTCAGCAGGGGAGAGGATAGGAGGAGGCCGAGGTAGGAGAGCAACAGAGGAGGGTGAGGAGGAGGGGAGGACCGCAGAGGAGAGACCAGGAGGAGGCCGAGGCAGAGGAGGAGAGAGATGAGCCACAGGTGGAGGTGATGGAGGTAGAAGCTCATGAGGTTGACTCATTGGCCATGGTACCATACATACCACCACCACTGTAGGACCCGATTGTATTGTTGAGGGGGGTTGTGGCGAGATTGCAGATCACCGAGCAAAGGCTTAGGGATTCAGAGGTTGTGAGGAGTAGACTAGAGGCCAAGGTGAGCATGTTGCATGCGAAGGTGGACAGGGTGTGAGCAAAGGGGTTGAGGGATTTCGGGACCTAGCTGACGCGGTGTTGCAGCATGAGGAGGAGGTACAGGTTGAGAGGGATGGACTGCAGGTCAAGGTGAGCCAGCTATGAGTAGAGGTGAATTGGCTTGAGGGAGAGAGACATAGAGAGCATGAGGTGCTAGATGAGGTGAGTTGGGAGTGAGACAGGCTGCAGGCGGAGGTGACCATACTATAGGCCAGGGGATAGTGGGAGCCCAGAGGATCGGCGGACCAGGTATTGTCAGAGGCCCTAACTTAGGTGGAGAGATATATGGATGATTTGAGCAGACAGGTGGAGGGGTTGCTGAGGGAGAGGACGGATTTGAGATGGGAGCAGGATGAGCTCCGCAACAAAGTCGACGTAGCAAATTAGATAGTTGGAGAGATAGGGTTGATCCAGGAGAGAGAGGAGGCTATGAGGGCCCAGGTACAGACCATGTAGATAGAGAGAGATGCAACACAGACACAGGTGCATACCCTACAGGGTGAGAGGGACACGGTAGTGGCATGATACACGTAGTGGAGAGAGAGAGGGATGTAATGCAAGTGTAGAGGGATGCAAATCAGGCACAGGCACAAGCCATGTAGGAAGAGGGGAGTGAGATAGGGGTAGAGGTACAAACATTGCAGAGGGAGAGGGATACAACACAGGTATAGATACTGTACATGTAGGAGGAGAAGGATAGGGTGATAGAGTAGGTGTCCCGGATGCGGGCAAAGGTTGGGAAGTTGGAGTTGACACAAGATGCGTGGGAACAGGAGAGGAGATCCATATGCAGATTTTGGGACAAGTACAGGGAAGAGCGAGATTTAGCCAGGTATCAGGCGGTTGAGAGAGACGAGTACATGTGGGAGGCCAACTACTATATGGTGGCTTACTACATAGCAATTCCAGATCAAACATAGTGGGTTCCTCCCTATGTTCGAGTGAGGCCACAAATGCTGACACCATCCCAGTCAATAGGGACACATACCCGCAGATACAATAGCTATCGGGAGACCCCCCCCACACAGAGGGGGTGTGCCAGACTCACCACAAAGGCTAGATGTGGGAAACTCATAGTAGAGAGGATAGAGGACAAATGACAAGACACAGGTTTTTGACAGGTGCAAGATGGGTGTACAATATAGAGCAACAGAGATTAGAGTTGATTCAGTGCCTTGCACTTGTATTTTATTTGATGATTACGGATGTATATGAGGGACATGTATTTTGATGATATGATGAACAATGTTATGTGATGGACATTGTATTTTGATATTTATATGATATGCGACAACCCTTATTGATGCTATGTTATGTTTATGTGATGGATGATTTATTTATGCTCATATCGATGATATAGATGATATGTATGATGTCTAATGTTGATGATGTAGGATGGGATGGATGATGTATGACATTATATGCTATGGGTATGGATCTAACAATTTGTGATGCAGGTGTCAATGTATGTAATGTTTTTAATGAGATGGAAATAAAATGTTAATGACATGAATCTAAGATGCTTAGAATAACCAATTATAATTAATCTAAACAAATTAAAATAAATATTAAATGACAATGCACATGGGATGAAATGAAATGAACCTAGAATATGAGATGATATGCAATTAAATTCCTTACAAACACTAATAGATAAATGAAATGTAATGTGGATGTAGGCAGTAGGGTGACTTTATTTGCGGATCATGCTTGCTTTAGCTTATAAAAATAAAGATGTGTGGTATGTGAGTGAGATGGCCTAATGAAAAATTGAAATGCAACATGGGCATGAGTGTAAATAAGGGCTTGCATAGTGATAAGGGTCAATGGTAGGTGTACCCTACTTTCTAGAGTTTATTGGCAAGTACTTCCCCTATAATAATTACAAAATTAAGGGAGAATGGGTGTGAAATTGCACCTATCAAGAACTGTAGGTATCCTGAGAAGAAGAGGGGATGGAAGGTAAATGTTTGCACAACCAAAATCATAGGTCATAGGTGAGGTATAGATGCAATGCAATGAAATTGACTATGAAATGCAATCCTAATGTTATTTTCCATTTTCAGAGCACTAATTTTTGCTATAGCATAAGACACAAGTGCTAGGGTATAGGTAACCAAGGCGGTTTAGTGTCTAATGCACAAAAGAAACACAAAAAACAAGAAGGCTATCCCAACAACCCAAATTTGCAAAGACCTTTGTTGAGCCAGGCATTGAGATAACCAAAAGCACAAAAGGATTCCCCAACGCAACACAAGACTGTAGGGATCTTGGTAAGTACTACGCGGGACAACCAAGAATACACCAACAAACAAAAGGATCAAGATACGCCCCTATGTTAACCAATCAAAACACACCATGATATGATAGATCATGGCAACCTTAACAAGTTATGATAGGAAGTTCAAATGATAAAAGAAAGCCAAAAGTATCAAAATATCACAATCAATTTCAAACTTCCTTTGCCATAGGATTGAGAGGGTGGATGGGATTGATGAGGTTTGTTAGGAAGGATACATCTTGTTAAGACCAGAGATGGATACTAAACGAAAAGATCAATATGACACATGAGATTCCAAAACCGATTGAATCTCATGATACAAGTGGATCTCATTTGTGAAGAACTAGTTGGATAAGGACATACTTGATGAGATGACACGAGACACGAGACACAAGACACAAGACACTAGAATGACACACCCTAAAGAACTAGGAGCTTGGGGGTCGATCAAAGATTAGCCTTGCCTACGTGAAAGCACAGATCCCTCATAGTTCAAGAAAAGACCATGGATAAAAGCAGAAAGAGGACGATGGAGACAAATGATGGAGGACCAAGAATAGAATACACAAGGGATTGGATTGGATTGGTAGTGCCCCCGGGGGGGATTGGATTGGTAGTGCCCCCGGGGGGGATTGGTCGTGCCCCCACCCCATATATGAGAATAGAATAGAATAGTGCCGGGCTGGGCAGGACCATTGATTCATCCCACCCCCTCAACCTATCCGATGAGCAACGAACCCCCCTCTATCTTATCTAATCTATATGGCGATGAGCAACGAACCCCCCTCTATCTTATCTATATGGCGATGAGCAACTAACCCCCCTCTATCTAATCTAATCTAATAGGTGTGAGCGAGCGCCATATAGCCATATAGATTTCTAGGGTAGGGCCTTGGGCCCACCTGTAGTCTCTGGCAGAGAGCCTATATATCTATATGTCGGTGGAGGAATCTTTCACTCTAGGGGAGGAATAGGTTCTTCTAGTACGTATATTCGTAGATAGTAGTAGAGGCTCGTAGTTGGTAGTTCAGGCTTGTAGTTGGGAGTTGAAGCTGGTAGTCGTTGGTTGAGGTTGGGAGTGCCCAGCCCGGGGGTTGGGAGTGCCGGTTGAAGCTCTATCCGGTGTATAAAGGCTTCATTCGGTGTATCAACATTGATTCGGTGTATCAAGCTTTACTCGGTGTGGGAATATCTAGTCGGTGTATCAAGCTTTATTCGGTGTAGGAAGGCTTACAAGCACTAGGAAGGCCAGTTGGAACTCTTCATACGACTAGGAACTCGTGTGTGGGGAAACTATTGCCGTACGGCCCCTGCCGTCTCCTCCTCCCACGGGCAAGACCCCACCACCCGTAACGGCCCCAACCCCACCGATGCACCAAAGGCGGGTATGGCCCATAGAATTTGAGGGCGGTGGGTAAGGCCTGCCTTCGGCAGCCCCCCCATTATATTTCCATATGGTCGGTGCCGAAGGCTGAACTATAATGGGTGGGTGGCAATAAAGTTGTCCCGAAGGGCCGGTTGGTGGGGTTGGGGCCCTGGGTGGTGGGGTCTTGCCCGGGGATTCTAGCGGAATAATACTCACCCGAGATAAAGAAAGGGTGAGTAATGGGCATGGGTCCAGTCCAGCCACTCCTTAGAATAGTAGGAACCCCACCCCCAGATAGATGCCATCTTACTAAAGACATTCTACTAGAAAGAGTCCTCGCCACCTTTGATTGCGATCGCGTTATCATCGTTCGGGAACTACACGCTGATCGCCAGGCCTATAACTTTCATATAGGCATCCATACCAACGATGCATCCCGGTATACTGTCTTGAAATTCCTACGAAAAGCTTTTCCCGAGTTTCCGGATGCGCAGTGCCATCTTGCTTTCCATCGTACTTGGTTGACCATTCTAAAATATAGAACCAAGTACGATACCCAACCCCTGCTATTTCCTCAGCCCCGGCCCCTCTTAATTAATGCCGCCTGCTTCAAGAACTACTGGATTAATGCCACCCATAGAGTTCCCCTTAAGCGCTTCGAACAACAACTATAAGGGGGGGGTGGGGGGCCGGGGTAGATTAATCGATGGTAGGATAGGCCTCCCCTACTATTTTAAGGGAAAGGCAAGTGGCATTAATCCTAAGGAGGGTAGATTAATTTGTGGGAGGAGATAGATGGGAGAGGAGTTACGCCCACTTTTGTTATCCAACACTTCGTTCCAAAACCTCATCCACAACCAGCCTGATCTACTACTTCGGTGCGCTGATCAAGGTGTCGATAATTTGAGGGCCCTATTCCACCTTGTACACGATGAACAGCAAGTAACCAACTCCGCCAGGAATCTCATTACCCCCTTCAGGAATCTCATTCCCGCCTTAACATCTTATCTACTTGAACAACAGGCTAAAACGCCTCGCATCATTGAGGCCTGATCCCGAGAAAATTGGAGATCAAGGAGATAGAAATCTTATCCACGTTATGCAATGGTTGGCCCTCCGACTCAACGGGACGAACCCCGAGTTTGGCAACACACATTTGCTCATACGGGGTCGAGGCGTTGAAACAGGCGAGACTCAACTCTTCCATTACTTAGGAAAAGT
>VDFB02299115.1:0-105421 GCA_007258455.2 Sequoia sempervirens | reverse complement strand
TCGAGTGATCTCTTCATCCGATAGGGTTCATCACAACTTTTGTCTTCTTCACGATTTTTTTTTAACATCTGTAGGCTGGGTCATATATGACCTGCGCATCATATTTCAATGCCTTAGACAAATTTTCAACCTCCCCAAGGGTGTATTTAAGAGATGCACTTTTAAAATCATCTTTTGAGAGTGTTAACTTCAACTACATCCTCTTCAAGAAATTTATTTCACCAGCTGAGGCGTTGACAACTTTGATTTTATTCATCTCTGGCTCAGGAAGATTATATTCACGAAGAGTTTGAGCAAATTCACCTAGGCAGTTCCTTTCAAATTCATCGTCTGGAGCATTTTACCTTGAAAACACATTTTCTTCGCTTTGCCTTAGAAAAATCTTCAAATTTTCACTAGGAAATTCATCAATCCGGTGCCCATCAAAAATCTTCACCTTGGAATCCTTGGCAAGCTGTGGAAGACTTTGAAATCAATTCCTTGTCGAAGATCTTCAATACCCAGAAGAAAATCTCCCTCAGAATGCATTGAATTCATGGGTATACAACGAAGGGGTTCATTTAATTTTTCTTGAATTTTGAACCTTAGAAAAATAATTTTCAACAAATTCATTCTTGTTCTTCACATCCGGGTGAATTTTGTTGCTCTGACTTGAATTTTCCAATCAATCCCATGAAGCTGGCATCATCCGACTTCTCCACTGGCAATTTCATTCGTTTCTCAGGAAATTTTGTCACTTCAAGTCTAGGTGTTATTTTCTTAGAGATGGAAATATTGTGCCTTAGAAGAATTTTAAATTACTTAGCATATTTTGCACTTTTGCCTTAGAAATTTTTATTCAACTTCAATCACTCTGCCAGTGGTGAGGAAAATTTTTTAATCAAATTGCTTGGATAATTTTCTCCATTGCCTTGGGCACATTTTACATCTCATGAGGGATATATTTCCTTTTTAAATTCCAATGCCTAGCATATTTCCCATTTTCACCTTAGGCGCACCTCACACTTAGAAGAGAATATCTTATTTCCACGCCTTAGTCATTTTATTTCACCACCTTATGCATCTTGGGCGCATTTAGCACCTTGAGGAGGATACTTCACATCCACACCTAGCATATTTTATTCCATGTCTTATTCAAATTATCATCACCTTACATTTTCAACGCCCTAACTTTTGTCTTCACTTGCCTTGATTTGGGCGCATTTGATCATAGCAAGAGGATGAACTTCATTTCAACGCCACCTTTGACTTTCTCTTCTTCTTGGCGCATTTGAGGGGGTGAGAGAGATGGGCGCATTTCCTATGTGGAGGTGGATAAGCTTCCAACGCCCTTTGACCTTTGACTTCCAACATGGGCGCATTTCACCCCTTGAGAAGGATGGGCGCATTTAGCATAGGGTGGAGGATTAGCCTCAACACTTAGCCATTTTTCAACATCCTCATTCTTCTTGTTAGGTGGGCGCATCTAGAGGTTGATGAAGGATAAAGCTTTGACTCTTTGACTTTGCTTTGAAGTAACATGGGCGCATTTGGCCTATAGTGAAGGATAAAAACTTAATACTTAGAAATTATTTTGCATGTCATCACCTTGAGGGCGCATTTGGCCTAGGGAGGAGGATGAAACCTTTGACTCTTTGACTTGAGAGGTGGGCGCATTTTGGCATAGGAGGAGGATAAGCATTATGCCTTAGAATTTTTAAACATCCTCATTCTTCATCCCTTGAGGGCACATATGGAGGGTGGTGAAGGATAAGACTATTACTTAGAAATTTTCTAGCATCTTTATCCTCCCTTGGGCGCATATCAGGTATGGAGGTGGATATCTCCATTACTTAGAAAATTTTGCAATCATCTTGCTTGTGAGGGTGCATTTGGAGGGGGCAGGAGGACGAACTTTATGCCTTAGACATTTTCCAATCATCTTGAAGGCAAGCTGGGCGCATTTTGAAGGTGGAGCAGGATATAAGTCCAAACTTAGCAAAATTTTCACCTCATGCCAGCTTCTCTGTGCCCTGCTATTTATAGTAAGTCCTCTGATTTCCATACTTCTAAAGCTCGGATCAATTTGAAATTTTAAACACAAGAGACTTATGACCTTGTCGACCTGTTCACACTGCCATCCTGAGCTGGCCTGCTAAAAATAGCATGTTTCTGAAGATGATTTACTATTTATAGTAACTGCTCATTTCTAAGATCTCCACAACTCTGTTTGACTTGAAATTCGAATGGCGTGCTCCTCATCAAATGACTTACCTGTTGACACTAGCGCCTGACACTGGTTTACTATTTTTAGCTAGTTTCAAAAATGACTTACTATAAATAGTAAGTGCTCCGATTGCCCTCAAATTTTACCGGTGGATAGTTTGAAAGATGCTGATCGCAGTGGGATACACCGGTTTTTGAAATTCTGACTTTTTACCCCTCTTTTTGAGTCTCGAAGCTGGAAACCCTAATTCATCTTGCATGCATATCAGATGACCTCCGTTTGACTCCGTTTCTATTGCATTCTATTCTGTTTGTGATTCTGATGTGTTGGGAAGTGGCTGCCTGAGTGCATCTGCTAAAAATAGCAAGTTGTTGAAGAAGTGATTATCCTACTTTGCATGTCACATCATCGCGAAGCTCTCGAAAAACCCACAAGGAATCATCAGACATGCAAAGAAAACCCTGACATGCAAACCCTAAAAATAGCCTCTGAAGGCTGAACTCTGAAAGTCGTTATCTCACTTTGCATGTTATACCATCACGAAGGTCTTAGAAAACCCAGAAGGAATCCCCAGACATGCATTGAAAAACTCTGCATATAAACAATAAAATCTGCCCCCGAAGCCGAACTACTAAAAATAGACAGTTGTTTGTTTCAGCTCAAATTGTGCCAGTAAGTAGCTGGACATGTTCTGAATGCAGTGTGATTGTCAAAACCTCAAAAATGTAGAAGGAACGCCCCGAATTGAACACTTACTAAAAATAGTAAGTAGTCAGAATTTAATGAAATTTAGCTGGGAGCATGCTGACATCAACGTTAGTCTCAAATTTCAATTTATTTGCTTCATTTGATTTCAAATTGACCAGAAAAGTGCAAACCCTAAAAATATGGACTTGGCTGAAATTTTACGTTTAAGCTCACAGACGGGCACATCCCCGAAAAGGAAAACAGCAGAAAAGGGACAGAAAGAGAGAGAAAGACAACAAGAAAACTAACTAAAATCAAGCCAAAAGTTCGAGACGAAGCAAAAATTAGGGGGTCCCCATTTGCAATGGGGCGATATGTGAAAAAGGTCACAACATGACCCCCTATACTTTTGCTCCATTCTGGTCTTTTGGCTTTGGCTTTGTCTCTCTCTCTCTCTCTCTTTCTGTCTCTTTCTGCTGTCCGCTTTCGAGGGATGTGCCCGTCCGTGAGCTTAAACGTGAAATTTTGGCCAAGTCTGAGAATTAGGGTTTGTACATTCTCTGGTCAATTTGAAGTCAAATAAAGTGAATAAATTGAAATCTGAGACTAACATTGCTGTCAGTGTGCTTCTAGCAAGTTTCCACTGAAATTTCATCAGATTCTGGCTACTTACTATTTATAGTAAGTGTGCAATTTAGGGTGTTCCTCTAGCATTTTTGAAATTTCAACAGTCACACTGCATTCAGAACATGTCAAACTGCTCGTTTGCAAATTTTGAGCCGAAACGGACAACTTACTATTTTTAGCAGTTCGGCTTCCGGAGCAAATTTTAGGGTTTATATGCGAGGTTTTTCTTTGCATGTATGGGGATTCCTTCTGGGTTTTTCGAGACCTTCGTGACGATATAACATGCAAAGTGAGATAATGACTTTCAGAGTTCAGCCTTCGGAGGCTTATTTTGGGGTTTGCATGTCAGGGTTTTCTTTGCATGTCTGGTGATTCCTTATGGGTTTTTCGAGAGCTTCGCAGTGGTGTGACATGCAAAGCAAGATGATGAATATTCAGTGACTTACTATTTTTAGCAATTCAATTCCGGTAGCTGCCCGGTGCATCAAAACCACAAACAGGGCGCAATGCAACAAAAATGAGGTCATTTGATAGGCATGCAAGTCAAATTAGGGTTTCCAGCATCGGGACACAAAATGAGGGGTAAAATGTCAGAATTTTCGAAAACCGGTGTATCCCACTGCGATCAGCATCTTTCAAGCTATCCACAAGTAAAATTTGAAGGCAATCGGAGCACTTACTATTTATAGTAAGGCGTTCCAGAAACTGGCTAAAAATAGTAAATCAGCAGTAGACGCCAGTGCCAACGGGCAGGTCACCCGATGAGGAGCACGTCATTCGAATTTCAAGTCAAACAGAGTTGCAGAGGTCTCAGAAACGAGCAGTTACTATAAATAGTAAACCACCTTCAGAAATGTGCTATTTTTAGCAGGTCAGCTCAGGATGGCAGTGTGAACAGACTAACAAGGTCATGAGGGTCCTGTGTTCAAAATTTCAAATTGATCCGAGCTTAAGAAGTGTGAAAATTGAAGGACTTACTATAAATAGTAAGGTAGGGAGAAGCTGGCAGAAGGAAAAATGCCCAAGTCTGAACAATATCCACCCCCTGCCTCCAAATGCGCCCTCAAGGAGAAATGAAGTTTGATGGAAATAAATTGTCTAAGTTTGAGGTTTCATCCTGCAGGACCTTGAATATGCGCCCTCCTCTCAAGTCAAGCATGGAAAAATATTCTAAGTAAGAGTTTCATCCACCTCCCTAGGCCAAATGCGCCCACCTCAAGGTAATAGGCTGCAAAAGTTTCTAAGTGTTGAAACAAATCCTCCTGCCACCCCAAAATGCACCCATATCAAGCAAAGTCAAAGAGTCAAAGGTGTTTCATCCTCCACTACAAGCAAAATGCGCCCATCCTCTTAAACATAGGAAATGCGCCCAAGTTTAGAAAGAAAGTCAAAGGAGGAAGCGTTGGAAGTTTCATCCTCCACCCTATGTGATATGCGCCCATGCAAGCTAGGAAGAAGACAAAAAAATATTGACTTTCCTCTTCCCCCTTTGAATGCGCCAAGTAAAGAATGAGTTTGAGGTAAAAAGTGGAGGTGAAGTTGATGAAAAGAGTTACTTTGGCGTGGTTAATATCCTCTTGCAAGTGTGAAATGCGCCCAAAGTAAAGTGGAGTGGAAGGAAAAGAGTTAAGGCGTTGAATTTAAAATCCACCTCACTATGCAAAATGCGCCCAAAGTTCATGCTAGGGGTGAAATTTAATAATGATAAATATGCTAGGCGTGGTGAAAGTCTTCCTCCATGTGCTAGATGCGCCAAGGCCCAAGAGTGAATATTGCTAGGCGTGGAAATAGAAATCCTCTTCAAGTGTGAAATGCGCCCAAGGGGAAATAAATATGCTAGGCGTTGAAATTCAAAATATCCTCATCACATACAAGATGCACTCAAAGCATTTGAAAGAAAAAATTTCTAAGTGAGTTGATAAAAATTTCTTCATAGGCAGAGTGATTGAAGTGAATGAAAATTTTCTAAGGAAAATTCTTCCTTGATGCCTAATATTGATGGAATTTAAATATTTTTCTAAGTGTTCTCAAAATTCCACCTCTCTAGAGGAAAATTACGCCTAGACTTGAAGTGATGAAATTTTTCAGAGACATGAATGAAATTGCTAGAGGAGAAGTCTGAGGATGCCAGCTTCACAGGGTTGATCAAAATTTTCAAGTCAAAGCAAAGAAATACTCATAGGGATGAAGAAATGGATTAAATTTGTTGAAAATGGTATTTTCTAAGGTTCAAAATTCAAAAATTAAATGAACCCCTTCATTGTATACCCATGAATTCGACGCGTTTTGAAGAAAATTTTCTTTTGGGTATTGAAGAGCTTCGACAAAGAATGGATTTTAGTGTCTTCTGCACTTCGCCAAGGCTTTCGAGATGGAGAATTTGATCGACACTTGAATTATGGAGTTTTCCTAAGGGAAATTTAAATTTTCCAAGGCAAAATGGATAAAATGTGTTTTCAAAGGAAAAGTGCTTCAGATGATGAAATTAAAATGAATTGCCTCGATGAATTTGATCAAGTTCTTCGTGAGATGAATCTTCCAGAGTCAGAGGTGAATAAAAATTTAAATGACAGAGCTTCAGCTGGTGAATTAAATATCTTAAAGAGTGAATTTGAATTGGATATTTTCAAAAGTGAATTAAAAATGCTAAGTACGCCAGTCAAGATAATTTTTTTGAAGTTCTAGAAGGTCAAGATTCCCAATGCCAAGTGACAAGTGTTGCAGTTGCCAGAGGAGGGAAATTCAAATTCCTACTGTGAGGTAGTGGAGACTTAATGAACTGGCTAAAATTGGCCTCCTTCTAGAATTCGATTTGGCTATAAGAATTGAGAGTTTATTCATTTCTTTTCACCAACTGAAGAAATTCAAATTTGCTCTGAGGTTGAAGTTGCAGTGCAAGTGAGGAATTTGATTTGAGTTGTGTTGTTGAAGAAATTCGATTTGAAGAGGACGAATTGCTGAAACTGAAATTTGAAGAGTCTAATTGCTGAAGTAAAGTTGGACGATTTTCTCAAGTGTAAAGTTGCTGCAGCCAATTTAGAAATTTGCTAAGTCTCTTTGAAGTTGCTGAGAGTGTGAAGTCGAAGTTGCTAAAGCTTACTTGCTGAAACTTTCTAAGTGTTGAAAGTTCAAAATTGTGAAGGAGAAGTTGAGGTTTGCAGATGAATAGAATGTTAAAACTTTTCAAATTTTAAAAAGTCGAATGGCAGCCCCTACATATTATTTTATTTTATTTTTATTATTTTTCTAAGTTAATTGCTGATGGTATTTTATTGTTTTGCAAGATGGCTGAAGTAAGAGCAACGGGCAGAGATAGCAATGGCACATCCAAACAGGCTGTTATCAAGAAGCTGAGCAAGCCTTTCCTGCCAGAGTCTAAGTTTACTTTGAAGTTTAGCAAGCTGGCTGATACCAATTTGGGTTCTTTCAACTTGGAGACTTTCAAAAATCGGATTATGGGAGTTGGCAGTCACCGTCCTTCAATGACTTCACACAATATTGTTCGAAGTGGCCTGTATGCAGCTGCTGGTTTCCCACCAGCTATTCAGTGCTCGAAGCTGATGATGGAGTGTGCTAATTACTATGAGGTTGATCATAGGTCTATTGTCTCACCAGATGGCCAAGTATTCGCCAACCTCACTCCTGCAGCTATCGGTGAGGCTTTTGGAATCCCAACGCACAAGAGGATGATTTACAAAACAAGAGAGCGAGCTGAACAAATGTATGCTTCTACATTCAAGAGATGTACAGAAGTGATCAACACTCGATGGATGAACAAGCCCAAGCCCTCTCGTACAAAGTTGCTGAAGCAGATTATATCAGATGATTTGAAGCAGGAGTATTGTGACCTGATCATGATGCTGAGTAGAGTTGGAGGCTGCCCTCAAGCATTTATTTTTGAGCCATGGATGTTTTATTACATCAACCTCGTGCTGGAAAGAAAAGAGCACATCAACTGGGCTGTGATGATTAGTGACAATTTGCACGAGTAGCTCCTAAGTCTGAGAAGGACGAAGACATTCTATATGGGCTCCTACCTTATTTACATGCTGGCTCGTATGACAAAGTATAGAGGGATTTCATATAAGGAGCCTGTTGGTTGTGGTTCTCACCAGTTCAAAATCCACAAGGCTTGTCCGCAGTTGCACCTGACGAGCACTACTCATTACAAGCGTGTCAATGATGCCTTTACCATGCACATAACGAGATCACTTCAGGAGCGAACTCATCATAGGATCTCGAGGGAAGCTCAGGAGTTAATTGAAAGGTATGGGTGCTAGTTTATTCAGTTTCGAAGTTTTCTTATATCAAGCTGCAAGGTTTTTCTTCATATCCATATAGGCTGCCTAAGTACCCAACCAATAGAATTTTGATGTTAGAGATATCTAGTCAACTGGTTGCCTATGATAAGATTCAGAAGAGAAAGAAGAAGGGAGGAGTTGACTTCCCGATTGTCATGGGTAATTCAGACGAAGTGTGTCTTTCACTTCAGGCAGCTAGAGAAGCTGAAAATGAGCTTCAGTTCTTTCATTTTTCCTACCACACCAGCAGACAGCATTATGATCCACATAGCAATATAAGATGGATACTGTCAGAGGAGTTCAACCATAAGGAAAATATTGAAGATTACTGGGCTGGTGCATCAGATGAGGCTGAAGTCAGGAAGAGAATGTTCTCGAGGTTGCCATTGAGTATGATCAGGCAGTGTGAAGTCATTCCGGTACCGGACCAGGTGGATGAGGACATGAACGTCCTCCATCCAGATTATGAGACAGTGAAAGACATGCCACTTCCACCACCAGATTGATTGGAACCTGAGATAGCTGATTTGGACACACTTTGCATTCCAGTCATGACTTTCACCAAAGCATGGGTTGATAGGCACGTGAGCAGACTAAAGAGTAGGCCAATTTCCTTGACCTACAATTTGATGGGAGATCACAAGACACCCACTACCAACAGGAAGAAACAAATTACTCGAGGTCCGAAATCTCGAAGGAAGGAGTCAGTTCTGCAGGAGCCTGTTCAGCCGGAGCCTCCGAGAGTTGTGATTGAATCACCTAGGCCATTGGAGACACGTTCTCCAAGTATACAGTAGGTTTCTCTTTTCGCTAATCAGAGAAATGCATTGAATCAGGAGCAGGAGTTACATGAGGAAAATCAGCCACCACGGAGAGAATCAGTTGGCCAGAGTGTTAATGCGCCTACCAGAGATGATCAGTAGGATGATGAGGAAACTGCTACTGATACACACTTCCAGCGTGAGTTAAAGACGGCTCTAGAGGATGATGTAGTTTCAGGAGATAATCAGCCACTAGAGGCCGATGAGCCTCACCAGAATGATATTGAAGTTGAACAAGCCTGTGAAGTAGAGGCAAGAGAGGAGCAGCCATTTGTTATTCAGCAGGTTGTACCTGACTGGCTTAGAGATAGAATGAGAAGGAGCCCCAGTGAAGAAGTTGATCCAGCAGTAGAGATGGAAGAGTTTATGAATAGGATCAGCGCGCCTCCACCAAGGAAGAGAGCACAAAATTTTTCAAAGATTTCAACTGATGAGGGTGGTTCTCGCACTCTTCATGTAGCGGTGCCACAAGTTGATTGTGATCGAGATGAAGCAGTGCCAAAGAATTATGTGATCACAACTATGGAGTTAGGACGTCCCACAGGTGCACAAATTGTTGAGTGTGATAACTCCTATCAGGCGCTTAAGGATAGATTGTTCAGGATTGAAGGAAAGTATAAGAAATTGAAGCAAGAGCATAAGACACTGATAGGATATATGCAGCAGTTGTCTTGTCCTTGTGGGCAGGAGATTCCGGAAATAGAGCTTGCAACTGAGTTATCTAGAGCATCAGTTAGTGGTTTGGAAGATTTGAGAAAAATGGCACATGAGGCGGATAAATGGGTTACAGGAGTTCGTGCCAAGACAGAAAAGTTCATGGAAGACCTTGCTCTTGCTTACCAGCAAGCTTTCGGCATTATGGCACGGATGGAGGCAGTTGATCAGGCCTGGGTGATGCTTCTGTCTATCAGAGCAAAGTTATTCAGCGTCTGGAGGCCTTGATGCGTACTACTTTGCAGATGTTGATTGATGGAGGAATTATTCAGGAAGGTGATAGGTACAATTTTGCTGGATGGTACTCTTCAGTAGTCACAGGACGTGGTTTCTTTGACGCAGCATAAGCGAATTCAGCTAGAGTTCGGAAGGCTATGATGAACATCATTGATGGAGTCCAGAATACTTTGGAGGCAATCTTTGCTAGACGGCTGAATCCTGATGAGGTGACTACTGAAAATTTGAGGGGTAGGTTGGCACCTTTCTTCTTGGAAGTGAAGACTTTCGTGTAGGATGACTTCAAGAACATTTCTACTTTCTCCAGCCTGATTCAGAGTACGCAGGATGCTTTAGTTGCTTGGAGAAAATCTTGCACAAGGCATGGAAAGTCAGTCACAGTACTAGAGTTTCAGCTTGATTGTATTCCACCGATTTCAGTCTAGGAGGTTCAGGCTGTGCTTTCCAGGTTCATTGAGTTTGCAGCCAGGGAGAAAGAGAACGGGAATGCACTACTGGATGATGACCTTCTAGAGGATTGATTATGGGCATTAATTGCCTTTACTATTTTTGGGAGTGAGTGGGAATCTTTGATTCATTTAATGTATCACTCCCCATTTTGGCAGTTTTTAGGGTTAGGGTTGAGGTGGCTCAATCTAAGCCATTCATTTGATTGTAATCCGAGCCGTCCATTGGACTGGGCCATCTATAAAAGGGGGAGTCCCCCTCATTTGTAATTCAGTAGAACATTAGAATTAAATTAGACATCAGAGAGTAGACATTTTGTTAGAGCAGAGAGATAGTTTGATAACTTAGTATAGTTTGGAGGAGAAGGAAAGTTTTCCTTTGAAAACTTTTGTAAGAGATTGTTGTGTAAAACTTTCATAATAGAAGATCTTTTCATTGATGGTGAAATTCGTCTTTGATATGGATAGCTAGCAAGGTTTCTTCGTCCCTTCTACTTCAAGTAGCGTAAAGTAGCTTAAAGTAGTGCAATTTTCATTTTATGCAAGTAGATATTAGTTGTGGATTTGTGGTGTCGATCGAGGCAACTTCATTTTAGTCCATACCACTAGCAACTTGCTGACGTCAAGTTTGCCTTGCATGGTCAACTGGAGCATTTATAAGCCTAACTTCAGTTCTAATTCATGTCTTGGTATGCGTCGTCTTGACAGTATCTTGATGTCGGATTGTAACTTGAACATTTCTTGCCATCCCCTTGAAGATTGCACCAACTTTGTGTAAGCTGTCCAACGTGAGGTAGAGCAGAGTTTGGTTGAAGCTTGCCGAAATTGATCCCACATCCCACCTTTAGATAGAACATAGATTCTTTAATCCCTGCAACCATTTAATTCCGTTTATTTCTGGCTAGTTTTAGGAAAACGTATCTTATTGCTAAATCATTCGCATTGCATAAATTCCCTTCCAATCATCCATCTGTTGTCAGCTGCAAAACCTTAAGAACAATTGTGTAAGTCCCCTCGTAAAAACAACATATCACAACGAACCTACAGAGGGTATTCCAAAGCATTTCAGAACCTTGGAGTTGAACGCATGAACTTTCTTGCAATCTTAGCATACGGAATACTTTGATCAAGAGAGAATGGAGTAGCCTTCGGATTACTTTGTTTTGCTGATTGGTGCGGTCACAAAAGTCACATCAACAGGACTCTTGCATTAAAGAGACAAATCAACAATGTCCAAATAAACAAAGGAGAAACTATTAATGCATACTTCATGAGGATCATTCAACTAAGGGATCAATTATCTACAATTGGATATCAAATTGATAGCAAAGAGTTAACACTAATTGCACTAGGAGGCCTACCAAACTCATGGGAGCCATTTGTTCAAGGAATAAGTGCAAGATCTGAACTCCCCAAAATTTGATAGGCTAAGAACAGACTGCCTTCAAGAGGAAACAAGACTCTCAACAAAAGAAAACAAACAAAAATCCATAGATGAGGACATTCAAGTGCTCAACACATCATCTAATAAAAGGGGTAAGAAAAACTGCTTCGGGAAAGGATCATCTAAGAGAAAGAGAAATTCCCATGGAAAAGGATCATTCAAAAAGAGGAAAGACATCTCTCAAGTACAATGTTTTAGATGTGATCAATATGGGCACTATGCAATGAAGTTCCCTGACAGATCAAAACAACAAGCATCATTTGCTAAAGTAGGAAACCCAAATTCAGACCATGATTCTGAGAAATTTGTATTCTATTCAGCCTTATCAAGTCAAGTATCTAACAATATCAACAACTGGGTGATTGATAGTGGTTCTTCAAGGCACATCACAGGGTTTAGAGAACACTTACACACTATGACTGAAGAGTCTAATGAAGAAGTAACAATTGGGGATGATTCTACACATCAAGTAAAAGGGGTTGGAACTTGTTCCATCACATTGAAATCTAGTCTCTCCCTTCAACTCACTGGAGTTTTATTCATACCTGGAATAAAGAGGAATCTAATATCCATCTCTGCTCTTGAAGACAATGGATATAGGGTTACCTTTATGGATGGGAAAGTTCTGGCATGGCCTAAGAACTCAACTATAAAGAAAGCTCTAAACATAGGTGTAAGACAAGGTTATCTTTATAAACTATGCACTGAAGTCAAGCAAGCCCTAACCCTTGATACTTCTAATTCAAATGAAATTTGGCATTGAAGATTAGGACACCTTCATTTCCGTGCCCTACCTTCCTTGGGAAAACTTGTAACAGGATTACCTAAGTTAAAACCTATTCATGAAGGATCTTGTAAAAGTTGTGCCCTAGGTAAGAATACAAAGCGATCCTTTCACACTAGCTTGAGAAAAACCCAAAATGTATTAGAATTGGTTCACTCTGATTTATGTGGACCCATGTCTGTACCCTCCAAGGCAGGCTTCCTATACTATGTCATATTTATAGATGACTTCTCTAGGAAGACCTGGATTTACTTTCTTAAGTGTAAAGAGTCAATAGAAATCCTTAAAAGGTGCAAGGAGTTCAAAGCTCTTACTGAAAACTTCTCTGGGAAGAAAATAAAAATCTTAAGGACAAACAATGGGAAAGAATACACCTCTGAAATCTTTAAGGAATTTTGCATGAATGCTGGGATAAAGAGGGAGTTTACAGTAGCCTACAACCCTAACCAAAATGGGGTTGCTGAAAGAAAAAATAGAACCATTGTAGAAGCTACAAAAGCAATGTTGCTTGACCAGAACCTTGAAACCTCATTCTGGGCAAAAACCTCTAGAACTGATGTCTTCATCCAAAATAGATGTCCTCATTCTCACCTAGATAACAAAACTCCTGAAGAAGCATTTACTAGTCTAAAACCTGATATTAGTCACTTTAGGATTTTTGGTTGCCCCATCTATATTCATGTGCCCAAGGAGAAGAGATTCAAACTAGAACCTTCCGGAAAGAAAGGGATATTTATGGGATATAGTGAAACCTTCAAGGCCTACAGGATATTCATACCCGGGCAGAATCAAATTGAATTGAGCAGAGATGTCATTTTTGAAGAAGACATTGCATTCAAAAGGGCAAGAAGTTCTAGTGAGCTAGAAAATTATTCCCCTAGGGTATTAGAAGTGGAACCTACTCCTGAGATTCAAAGGGAGTATCCTGAGGAAATGCCAAATGAACTTCAATCTACTTCAGATGAGAATGCAAATGACAACAGCAAGAAGAGGCCACTTTGGGCTAGAAAGATGATCAAAGAAGCTGAGAATAATGCAGCACCCAAAGGAACATTTAGGGAGAGTAAAAAACCCAAACGGTTCTCAAGCTATGTTGCTCTAATGAATGACATCATAAATTTAGAACCCACCAGTGTTTCAGAAGCCTTCAGACATCAAGTATGGAAGGACGCTATGACGGAAGAGTATCAGTCCATTCTAAAGAATGATGTATGGGATATTGTGCCTAGACCAAAAGAGAAATTTGTTGTCTCTTCTAAATGCCTCTTCAAAATCAAACATGCTGCTGATGGCAGTATAGAAAAACATAAGGCATGTTTTGTGGCAAGAGGTTTTTCACAGAAGGAAGGCATTGGTTATGAAGAAACATTTGCACCTGTTGCCCGTTACACATCTGTGAGAGCAGTGATAGCCATTGCAGTAGCTAAAGGCTGGAAGATTCATCAAATGGATGTGAAAACTGTCTTTCTAAATGGAACCATTGAAGAGGAAGTCTATCTAGAACAGCCTGAAGGTTTTGTGATACATAAACCTAACTCACATGTATGCAGACTAAAGAAAGCACTCTATGGACTTAAACAGGCACCCAGGACCTGGTATGAAAGAATTGATAGCTACCTGTTGGGACTAGGATTCTCCAAGAATGATGCAGACCCAAATCTTTACTTTAAGGTAATCAAAAGTGATATGTTAATAATTATTTTATATGCTGATGACCTGCTGATAACAGGAGAAGATCACCTCATTGCTCAAGGAAAGAAGGATCTAACTTCAGAGTTTGACATGAAAGACTTGGGCATCTTACACTACTTCCTAGGTTCAGAAGTATGGCAGAAATTATATGGCATCATACTAAACCAAGGGAAGTATACTATTGATATTCTGAAGAGATTTGGAATGTTGGATTGTAGACCCATGTCTACACCTATGGAAACCAACCTTCACAAACTAAAAGAAGCAGCAGCAGAATCTAAGTGTGCAGGTACTACTCTATATAGACAAATGATTGGATCACTGATGTACCTGGTTAACACCTGACCTAATATTTGCTATGCAATGAATGCTCTAAGCCAGTTCATGTGTGAGGCAAAGGAAATTCACCTTATGGCTGTGAAAAATATATTGAGATATCTTCAAGGCACTATTGGATATGGTCTTCTTTACAAAAATAATCAACTAGATCTACATGAGTACTTTGATTTAGATTGGGCTGGAAGTGTAATCGATCGGAAAAGTACATCATGATGTTGCTTCAGTTTGGGATCGGCTATGATCTCTTGGATCTGTAGAAAATAGTCTTCCGTAGCTCAAAGCTCGACAGAAGCTGAATACATTGTAGGCTCTATGGGCGCAAGAGAAGCAGTATGGCTCCGGAAATTGCTTGTGGGACTCTTTGGTGAGCCCTTGAATCCTACTATAATTCATTGTGATAATCAGAGTTGCATCAAACTCTCTGTAAATCCAGTATTCCATGATAGATCTAAGCACATTGAGATCCTGTAAAGAACCGGACCAAATTTTTTTTTATTTTTCACAAATGATTACAATGCAACATGCACCCGTTAAGGTTAGCATAAACCAAAACGATGCGGAAAGCAACTCTAACCAGAATGTACACCAGGATCCCGATGAGGGCAAGGTGTGAGCATTGGTCAGAGGATCTCAAAGGAAATTGCTGAATAAGAACTCTAACCACGAGATGCGCCGGTGAACGACGAGCATTCGGTCAGAGGATCCCTATCTAATGCAATACTGAAAATGTAGCTCAACACCAAGTATGTGCTACTCAATCCGTGATGGATAAGAGGCGACCATATGGCGGAGACTTAGGAAATTACAAAGCAAACTAAGTAAATAGGCGGCAAGCCAGCCTCTTCCACTTATTCAGTGGGCAGATACAAACATTGAATTTGCAATAATATTAAAGTTGCTGACAGTACGACTGTTCAGCTTACAATATGTAGAGTATGCCTGCAATATCAGTGATTTAGAAGTCTTTAATCCAAGCAATGTTAATGGAGTCTTCCACAATGATTCCCAATACTTTCTAACACCATCACAGCTCCATAACCCATCCAAAATACAGACTGTTATGACTATAACCAGGTCTGAAACTAACAATCAGCAACATAGAAAACCCATTGAAATGAACATAGCTCACCCAATACTCAACCAAATGATTCCAAACAAGATGCAAAAGCTCCCAGCTAACCTCTCAACTAGTTGCTATCTTTCAAGCAAGAAGAAGAGCCAATGCTAGGAGGTGTGCTTTCCTCGAAGCGAGTGCCTGAAGTCAATCCAGCAGCATGACGGTGTAGTAGACAAAAGATCCCAAATGAAGAGCTAAGGCCTGATTATATAGACGAGAGAGAAACATCTAGAAGCTTCTAGAGGGTGCCCAAAACCCTAATTTCAAATTCACCTTTTCCCTCCAAAAGATGGCGTCCATTTTCTCTTTTTGCTTATTTCACATTTTAAAATAAAGTCAGCCTTCATATAGGCGTCCTTTTTCAAGAGCTTAATATTTGACTTTATAAATTATAACTTATTCCTCCATGGCGCCTAGACCCTTTAAGTCCCTCTTTTTAAAACAACTTAAGTTGTGCTTGCTATACAAAAGGGTCATATAATATTAAAATATAATATTATAAAAAATACTTATCTCTCCAAGAATAATGCACCCAAGGCCAAAACTGAAGTGCCAGCTGAAACAACCGAAGAAGAAGACCAACTGAACTGAACCCAAACTGTCCACTGCCAAAAATAGAATTTACTAAAAATAGTAAATTCGCGAAGTTGCCCGGAATGCCAAACTGAACACACCACTGCGAAGCTCTCTGAAAACCCAGAAAGAATCCGCAATCAGAATCCCAAACTCCAAGCAACAACCTCCTCAAAACTAGGAAACCCTAATTTCACCATCCGCATAGCCTACGGGTCTCCGGAATAGGCCAACGGTCAACAGAAACGATCACTGCTGAGAAGGGGACATTACAGTCCGCCCTCCCCAAGATTGCTTGCCCTCAAGCAATCGCAAGTCTGGATGCTGTAGAATCTCCTCATCCTCCCAAGTAGCATCCTCCAATGGTAAATTCTTCCACTTTACCAAATACTCTTTGATTGTTCTCCTCCTCAAGGAACGCTCTCTGAAATCAATAATCTGTTCTGGAACCAAAGTCAACTGCCCTTCTTCATCCAAAGGAGGTAACTGTGATGAAGCCACAACGTTGTGTCCAAGTGCCTTTTTGAGGCGAGACACATGGAAGACATTGTGGACCTTACTACTCGAAGGTAGTTCCAACTCATAAGCCACCGCTCCAACCTTCCTAACAACTTTGAATGGTCCATAGAAGCGTGGTTTCAGCTTCTCAGCTCCACTCTTCTTAAGTGTGGATTGTCTATAGGGCTGAAGCCGAAGATATACCATATCACCAACCTCAAATGAGCGCTCAACACGCTGCTGATCAGCGTACATCTTTTGCTGATTTTGTGCCATTTGAAGATTGTCCTTCAAGGATTTCAAAACATCTTGGCTCTGCTGCAACCAATCCTTGGCTTGGGGAGCTCTGCTATCGCCAAACACCAAATCAGCAAAGCTTGGAGCCTCGTAACCATAGAGTGCCATGAATGGAGACATCTTTATTGACATGTGGAAAGAGGTGTTGTAGCAATGCTCTCCCAAGTGGAGCCATTTCACCCATGCTCTTTGCTGCTCCGAGACATAATTCCTGAGATAGCCCTCCAACCACTTGTTCACAATCTCCGTTTGACCATCCGTTTGTGGGTGATAGCTAGTGCTTGGAGTAAGCACTGTACCACTCATCCTAAAAATCTCCTGCCAAAAGGTGCTTAGGAACTTGCTGTCCCTATCACTCACAATATTTTTAGGCAACCCATGCAATCTAAACACTTCATGGAAGAACAAATCTGCAACTTGAGCTGCTGTAAATGTGCTAGTGATGGCAAAAA
The DNA here is from genome assembly GCA_007258455.2 of Sequoia sempervirens. Lineage (NCBI taxonomy): Eukaryota > Viridiplantae > Streptophyta > Pinopsida > Cupressales > Cupressaceae > Sequoia > Sequoia sempervirens. The sequence goes on along the minus strand of VDFB02299115.1, from coordinate 88,186 downwards.
AATGAGCGAATTTGGTCAATCTGTCCACTACAACATAAATACAGTCTTTGCCTTGGGCCCTAGGTAACCCGGTGATGAAATCCATAGAGATACTTTCCCATTTTTGACTTGGAATGGGAAGTGGCTGCAGTAGACCAGCTGGAAGAGAGTGCTCATTTTTATTCATTTGACAAGTACTACACTCCTTGATGTGACGCTGAACATCATCTTTCAACCCCTTCCAAGAGAATCTCTCTCGAATCTGCTTGTATGTCTTGAAGTACCCTTGATGACCAGCAAGTGGACTGTCATGGAAAGTCACCAAAATCTTCTTCTTAAGTTTAGAATCAGCCACCAAGAAGATTCTTCCCTTGTAGTGGATCAACCCATCAACTACCTTGTACCTTTCATCATGAAAAGTACCTTCAATAACGCTGGTTGCAAACTGATTTTTGGCATAATCAGCAAGCAACAACTCCTTCCAATCAGCATTAAGCTCACACAATGAGCTCAAGTGAGGCCTTCTGGACAAAGCATCAGCCACAATGTTATTCTTCCCTTTGACATACTCAATGTCAAAATCGTAAGCTTGTAGCTTACTCACCCACTTCTGCTGTCTCTCATTCAAGTCCTTCTGATGCATAAAGTGCTTGAGACTGTTGTGATCAGTCTTGACCACGAATTTACTCCCCACCAGATACTGTCTGAACTTGGCTAATGCATGCATGATTGCAAGCATTTCCTTGTCATAGATTGAATAGGTCCTTTCGACCCCTCTTAATTTTCTGCTTTCAAATACAATTGGATGCTTCTCTTGCATCAAAACAGCCCCAATACCTTCCCCTGATGCATCACACTGTAACTCGAAGGGTTTGGAGAAATCTGGTATGGCCAATACTGGGCAAGAACTCATGATTTTCTTGAACTTATCAAACACACTCTGAGCTTTTTCTGACCACATGAAAGCCCCCTTTTTAGTGAGGTCAGTAAGAGGAGCAGCACTTTGAGAATACCCCTTTACGAACCTTCTGTAGAAGCCACAAAGACCCAAGAATCCCTTCAAATGAGTCAGATTTTCTGGAGGTGGCCAATCTACTATAGCCTTGATCTTTTCTGGATCAACCTTCACCCCTTCAGCGCTGATTATGTGGCCAAGGTAGAGCAGCTCCTTCATTCCAAATTCACATTTGGACTCCTTTGCAAACAAACTCTCTGATTCAAGAATGCTAAGCACTTCCTCCAAGTGCTTGAGGTGTTCTTCCCACGTCTTGCTGAAGATGAGAATATCATCAAAGAAAATTAACACAAATTTCCTCAACTGCTTCTGGAAGACTCTGTTCATGCAAGACTGGAAAGTGGCTGGAGCATTAGTCAAGCCAAAGGGCATGACTAGGAACTCGAAATGACCATAGTGGCATCTGAATGCCGTCTTCTCAACATCTGAGCCCCTCATCCGGATTTGATAGTAACCCGATCTCAAATCAATTTTGGAGAAGAATTTAGCACCATGTAGCTCATCAATGAGCTCATCGATCCGAGGAATAGGATACCGATTTTTTATTGTGCTTTGATTCAAGGCACGATAATCTACACACATGCGGATGGTGCCATCTTTCTTCTTCACAAGAACTACAGCTGAAGCAAAAGGACTTTTGCTAGGGCGAATGAAGCCCATCTCCAGGAGTTCTCTTATGTTCTTCTCAATTTCATCCTTCTGCTTCTTAGGATATCTATACGGTGTTGTAATGACTGGTTTGGCCCCTTCCTTAAGTTCAATAACATGCTCAGCACCTCTTTCTGGTGGTGGCCCAGGTGGTAGATCAGCAAACACCTTACTCCTTTTGGTGAGTATGGATTGAATATCAGGAGGATATTCCCTCTTGGTCTCAACTGGACTGGCAGGAAGAACCATGCATTCCGCAGCCCACTCCACTTGGTCATGTCTAATCAGCCTTTCCATCCTTTTGAAAGAAACTATACGAGGACCTCCATTAGACATTCCTCTCAAAACAACTCTTTTGCCATCAGATTGGAACTTGAGCTCCATTGTTTGTAGGTTGAGAGAGATTTCACCAAGTGAGCGTAACCATTGTATGCCCAAAACTGCATCTGTGTCACCAATAGTAACCACATAGAAGTCATCTTTGACTTCATAGTTTCCCAACTGCAAGGACATGTTAGGAACTCTTCGTGTGCAGGAAATATGAAACCCATCAACCACCATGACTTTGAAGCCCTCAAATTCTTCAGTTTTGAGACCTCTCTTGGCAACCACACCTTCATCAATGAAGTTATGCGTTGCACCAGTATCAATCAATGCAACAATTCGATGACCTCCAACTCCACCACGAACCTTGAAAGATTCGTTCTTTTGGAAACTAGAGAGTTGGGCAATAGGGCCCCCAACTCCTTGCTCATGATCGGACTCTTCTGTGGCTCTTTCATCCTCGCTGTCCCCAAAATAAGACTGCTGATCAGACATATCAGATGCTGATTCATAATCAGAATAGGTCCCCATTTGATTATAACGCCCTCTTCCAAGACATCTATGGCCTTTAGTCCAAGGCTCTAGACATGTGTAACACTTGCCCTCCTTTCTGAGCTGTTCACGTTGCTCTTCAGTCAACTTAGGTGGGAACTTCTTGTGCTGATTAGAAGAATGTCTTTTATCCTTATCCTTCTTATGGCCAAAAGGCTTAGGCGGAAATTTAGGCCTAGGGGCTGATAACTCCATACTACGAGCCTTCTTGATTGCCTCATCAAGACTTGGTGGATCGAAAGCTTTAACCCACCCTTTCAAGGGTTCAACCAAACCTTCAGAAAACAACACAACCAATCTTCTTTCGGTGATGTTGGGCACCATCACAGAAAGTCTCTGGAAATCAGCAATGTAAGAATCCAAGGAGCCATGCTGCTTGAGTTGTGCAAGCTCGCGAAATCTTACTTCAGGATCCTTAGTGTCGAACCTTTCAATCAGCTTGTTGGTGAATTCTCCATAGGTTCGAATAAGGTTATGGCCAAGAGTGACCAAACCATGGTACCACCACTCATGGGCAGCTCCCTCCAAATGAAGTGTTGCAAACTTGATGGCATCTTCTTCTGGCATGGGACAAAGTGAAAGGTAATTATCTAACTTCTGAACCCACGATCTTGCCGAACACTTATCACTTCCATCAAAGTGAGCCAATGTTACCTTCCCTAAGGCTTGATGAAAATCAGTTCTAGGAGCCATATAAGCTCGGTTATCAACTCTTCCTCCGTGTCTTCTGTTTCTCTGATTCAAGAATTGATCAAAGGACCATTGGTCCCTAAGATCAAGTGGTAGGGTGGAGTACTCCATGTAGGATTGCCTAGCATCGTCTACCAAAGGAACGATAGCTTCAACTTGTTGTTCTTCCCTTGGAGTGAATGTAGGGAAAAGCGGTCTAGAGGCTGATCCGCTAGAGATGGTATCATGCTGTCCAATAGTTCTGCTGCCTCCATTACCATTGTTCCCATTATTCCCATTGCTTCCATTGTTCCCATTATTCCCATTGTTTCCATTGACACCACTGCTTTCTCCTGTAGCATGGTTTTGATTCGGAGTATGGTTCTGAGAAGCTTGCTGATCCATTTTAGCAAGTAATCGAGACATCATCTCAATCATTCCATCAAACTTCTTTTCCATCCTTGCATCCTTCTCTTCCATGGCTGTCCTAAGATTGTCTGACATGTTCTCAACTGTTTTACCCGTATCCACTGCTCTTCCGGTTTCTCTCAAAGCTTCTGAAAAAGTATCTGCTTCTGGCACTGGCGGAAGCTGTATCTGTTGTCTTCTGGCCTGACCTCTGGTGAAGTATCTGCAATCACTGTCACTCATCTGACCACTGAATCACTGTTGGGCACAGGTTGGCAGAATCATGGCTCTGATACCACTGTAATGAACCGGACCAATTTTTTTTTATTTTTAACAAATGATTACAATGCAACATGCACCCGTTAAGGTTAGCATAAACCAAAACGATGCGGAAAGTAACTCTAACCAGAATGTACACCAGGATCCCGATGTGGGCAAGGTGTGAGCATTGGTCAGAGGATCTTAAAGGAAGGTGTTGAATAAGAACTCTAACCACGAGATGCGCCGGTGAACGACGAGCATTCGGTCAGAGGATCCCTATCTAATGCAATACTGAAAAATGTAGCTCAACACCAAGTATGTGCTACTCAATCCGTGATGGATAAGAGGCGACCATATGGCGGAGACTTAGGAAATTACAAAGCAAACTAAGTAAATAGGCGGCAAGCCAGCCTCTTCCACTTATTCAGTGGGCAGATACAAACATTGAATTTGCAATAATATTAAAGTTGCTGACAGTACGACTGTTCAGCTTACAATATGTAGAGTATGCCTGCAATATCAGTGATTTAGAAGTCTTTAATCCAAGCAATGTTAATGGAGTCTTCCACAATGATTCCCAATACTTTCTAACACCATCACAGCTCCATAACCCATCCAAAATACAGACTGTTATGACTGTAACCAGGTCTGAAACTAACAATCAGCAACATAGAAAACCCATTGAAATGAACATAGCTCACCCAATACTCAACCAAATGATTCCAAACGAGATGCAAAAGCTCCCAGCTAACCTCTCAACTAGTTGCTATCTTTCAAGCAAGAAGAAGAGCCAATGCTAGGAGGTGTGCTTTCCTCGAAGCGAGTGCCTGAAGTCAATCCAGCAGCATGACGGTGTAGTAGACAAAAGATCCCAAATGAAGAGCTGAGGCCTGATTATATAGACGAGAGAGAAACATCTAGAAGCTTCTAGAGGGTGCCCAAAACCCTAATTTCAAATTCACCTTTTCCCTCCAAAAGATGGCGTCCATTTTCACTTTTTGCTTATTTCACATTTTAAAATAAAGTCAACCTTCATATAGGCGTCCTTTTTCAAGAGCTTAATATTTGACTTTATAAATTATAACTTATTCCTCCATGGCGCCTAGACCCTTTAAGTCCCTCTTTTTAAAACAACTTAAGTTGTGCTTGCTATACAAAAGGGTCATATAATATTAAAATATAATATTATAAAAAATACTTATCTCTCCAAGAATAATGCGCCCAAGGCCAAAACTGAAGTGCCAGCTGAAACAACCGAAGAAGAAGACCAACTGAACTGAACCCAAACTGTCCATTGCCAAAAATAGAATTTACTAAAAATAGTAAATTCGCGAAGTTGCCCGGAATGCCAAACTGAACACACCACTGCGAAGCTCTCTGAAAACCCAGAAAGAATCCGCAATCAGAATCCCAAAATCCAAGCAACAACCTCCTCAAAACTAGGAAACCCTAATTTCACCATCCGCATAGCCTACGGGTCTCCGGAATAGGCCAACGGTCAACAGAAACGATCACTGCTGAGAAGGGGGCATTACAGATCCCCTACCATTATGTAAGAGACATGGTAGAAAAGAATGTGATCCAGTTGGAGTATATTAGTACAAATGATCAAACAGCAGACATTCTCACCAAACCTCTCTCCCGAATCAAGGTTGAACACTTCAGGAAGAAGCTTGGTATGATTGAAATGAAATTTGATATTATGTTTGAAATTCAAAATTGTTTAGAAGTTGTACTAATATATTTAAATGATGTTTAATGTGTAAACTCTTTTGTCATGTGTGTGACTCCATGACCTTATGGGCCCGCTCCCCCTGTGTACATTATTGAAAGGTGACAATCTTTCTAATAATGAACACTTGTATGTTACATTGTAAAGTGACGACTCTACAATGTTGAGTTGAACTATCATGATAGATATCATGTGACTTGATATCTGTGGACATGTCATGATAGTATCTCTTGGAAATTTTGATGAATATCATGGACTTGATGTCATTCGAAGATCATTGTGATCCTTAAGAGATAATCATGGTGGATAACTATATACATCTGTGGATATGCCATGAATTATTATGGTAGACATCATGTGACTTGATGTCAGTGCACATACCATAATGAAGATGTGATTATGAAGAATGTCATGTGACTCGACAATCTTATGAAAACATATCATATCTTGATATCACATGTGTAGGTGATATCTCCACTTATTTGATTTGGAATATCTTCCCTAGCTAAGAGGGAGTGTTGATTTAAGATAGCTTCGGTCAGATATAAATGATGATTGCATTCATGCATCATCATCATTTATATTTAACCAAACTGTTCTTAAAATATAAATCCATCAAATAAGTTATTCGAATTTCTGAAGATGATCAAAATTTGAAAATGGATAAATCGAATTCATATTAGATGATTGTTGAAAACACTCATATTAGTCTTTGTTAACACTGAATGGCTTCAGTTGTTAAGGAAGCCCGCACACTCAAGGGACACGTCCCATGAGTGGACGTGTCTTCAATTTGTGGAGACACGTCCTCTCATGAGATGCGTCTCTCCTTGAGGCGTGTCTCCCTCATATTTATGGGACTTCATTCCCTTACTTGCAAAACATTGAAATCGATAAATGTCCTTCAATCAGCACATTTTGACACAAAAGAATTAAATCTGACTTAGAATTAAGAACAGAATTTCGAGCTTAGAATTTCCATAGGTTCATTTAGGATTAAATCTGATAAGATTAGATTACAATTACACTAACTTATACTTCTTCTATTATGGCCTGATCGCAATCCACTCTCACTCTTCTCTGATGTTGTGATGACTTCAATCTTTATGATTCCTCTACTTCGTAATTCTCCTGCTTTCCTTCTTGATCGATAGCTTTTTCCTTTATTTTTGATGATGCTTTTCTTCATTGCTTTGACTAGATATAGGCACTTCAACAGATGCATCCCTTCATTCTCCAAGCGACCCTCTAGAGAAACGCGTTTGGTCATTTACCATTCACAATCTTTCATTTCTGAATTATCTAGTTCATCATCGGTTGTATTAGCAATGATTAGTATTATATATAAATAATGGATTGTTTTATATATTTTTTTATATGCTATATATGTCTATTGAAAAATGCAAATGAATTAGAATAGATACTTATCTTAATTATGTTTGTAGGATGGGGACATCACAAGTCTCCCCCGCTTGACATTGCTTATCCCCAAGCAATCCTTATAACCTTTGTCTTCCTTAATCTCTTGACATTCTTTTCTGGTACAGTGGTCTTCATCCTAGAAAAAGATTGTAACATCTTGTTACATCTAATCTCTTTCCAGGCCTTCTAGATACCTCCCTATGGAATGTATCCAACCTTAAATCTTGGGAAAAGATTGTAACATCTCCTCCCAGGCCCTCTGGATACTTTATTTAAAGGCATCCAGCCTTAGAATCCTAGGAAAAGGTTGTAACACCTCTTCCTAGGTCTTTTGGATACCTTGTTTAAGGGTATCCAGCCTTAGAATCCTAAGTAAAAGGTTGTGATACTGTTGTGACGTTTTTTTCACACATCGCCCCATTGCAAATGGGCACCCCCTAATTTTAGCTTTGCTTTTGGCTTGATTTTTGGGTCGTTTTGTCGTTGTCTCTCTTTTCTACTGTCTGTCTTTCCGGGATTGTGCCCGTCATTGAGTTTAAGCTTGAAATTTTGGCCAAGTCAGAAAAATTAGGGTTTTGAATTTTCCAGCCAACCTGAAGTCAAATGAGGTGAATAAATTGCAAATTGAGCTTAACATTGTTATTAGTATGCTTCCAGCAGGTTTCCACAGAAATTTCATCGAATTCTGGCAACTTACTATTTTTAGTAAGCGTGCAATTACAGGCAATCCTTTAGCATTTTTGAGATTCCGACAATCACACTGTGTCCAGTGCACATCAGGCTATTCACAAGTTAAATTTGAACTGAAACGGACAACTTGCTATTTTTAGCAGTTCTGCCTTCGGAAGCAATTTTCAACGCTTAGAGGCGGAGTTTTTCAACGCATGTCTGGAGATTCTTTCTGGGTTTTTCGAGACCTTCGCAGTGATATGACATGCAAAGTAGGATGACAACTTTCAGCGCTCGACCTTCGGAGGCCGATATTAGGGTTTGCATGCAGACTTTTTCGACGCATGTCGGCATATTTGTTCTGGGTTTTCCAAGAGCTTCGCGATGGTGTAACATGCAAGTGTAACCGACCACTTTTCAGAAACTTACTATTTTTAGCCAGCGCTTGCATGTTGGAGATTTTTCTGGGTTTTTCTGGGTTTTTTGAGATTTTTCGGGCAGTATATCATGCAAAATCATCCAGCAGCCAATTGGTCACTTTTTCAGCCACTTTCTATTTTTAGCAGGTACCACTTGGACAGCTGTTCAGCACTCCAGAACTGCGAACTGATCGTCATGCAACTGAAACAGGGTCAAACGGAGCTCATCTGAGGAACATGCATAAAATTAGGGTTTCAAGCTTGAGAGCTAAAAATGAGTCAAACGACAAAGTGCCCTAAAACGGAAGTATCCACTACGATCAGCGTCCTTCAGAGAATCTGCTGGCAAAATTTGAAGACAATCGGAGCACTTACTATTTTTAGTAAGGTATTCTCGGCACAGGCTATAAATAGAAAGTTGATCTTGGGCGTCAGCGCAGACGGGCAAGTTCACCAACAAGGAGCGTACTGTCCAAATTTCAAGCCAAACGGAGCTAAGGAAGCCTTAGAAAACAAGCACTTACTATAAATAGTAAGTCACTTCAGAAACAGCTATAAATGGCAGGTCAACATCAGATCTCGGCAAGTACAAGTCAAACATGTGATGAAGAGTCTTTGGCGCGAATTTCGAGACAAACAGAGTTGCAAAGGATGAAGAATCAGATAATTGCTATTTTTAGCAGGCTTGGGCAAAGAAATTAGGGTTTCCTAAATTCAAGGGCAGAACACAAAAGTCAAGCAAAACCAACACCCAGTCACGATCACCATGTTTCAGGCATTTAGTACGCAAAATTTGAAGACATTTTGAGTAATTCCTATTTTTAGTAAGTTGCTAAAAATAGCAGGTGCAGGCAGGCATCAGGCCCCGACAACACGATCACACCCCGAAGCTGGAACAAGGCGAAATCAGGCCTTTCAAGGGTCAGAAGTCAATTCAAAGCACGAAATTTGAAGAACTTTCTAAAAATAGCAAATTAGGGCAAGCACGATCAAGTCACTCTAAATTTGACAAATGGCATAAAATTCATTGAAATTGATAAATTTTCAAGTCCAGCATCAAAAGCTTGCTTTAAAAGGCAAAATACAGATGAAAACTTTCTAAGTGTTTGAAGAATGGAAGTTCACCCTCCTAAATGCGCCCTAAACTTGGAAAGGACCTTGAAAATATTCTAAGCGTTCAAATTTGAAGCATACCCCTCCAATTGCGCCCTTGAGGTTCTAACTTGGAGGGTGGACTTTAAAAAATTTCTAGGTCATTGAATTTGAAAGTTCAAAGGGTAAAATGCGCCCTTGAGGGAGGAATTGATGGGAAAATTTTCTAAGTACTTGAAAATTGGAAGCTCTAGGGGTGAAGTGCGCCTGGCTTGAGAATGGGTGGTGAAAGTTTCTAAGTATCCGAAATTGGAACCTCCAGGGGTCAAATGCGCCTAAGTGTGTAAAGGTGTTGGAAGTGGAAGTTGACCCATCAAAATGTGCCCCTCTTAAAATTTGAAGCTCACAAGCCCAAATGCGCCCCAAGTGATGGCACTAAAAGTTGACCCTATGAAATGCGCCTAGCCTATGGAGATGGGCTGAAAATATTCTAAGGGACGAAACTGGAAGAGGAAGGGTTCAAATGCGCCCCACTTTGAAAAAGCACTTCAAAATTGATGCTCAGCAGGTGATTTGCGCCCTTCAAGTTCAAGACTTGCATTTTGACTAAGTAATGAAACTTGATGCTCCCTAGGCTATCTGCGCCCTTGAGCTTTAAGGATAGGAATTTGTCTAAATTTCCAAATTGAAAACTGGAAGTTCCATGGCTGAAATGCGCCCACCAAGTAAAGAGAGAACTTGAAATATTATTCTAAGTCCTTGAAATTGGAAGAAGAGCCTGTTGAATGCGCCATTAGAGGCAGAGTGTTGAAAGAATTGTGTGAGTATTCAAAATTGGAAGTTCATGGTATAATTTGCGCCTTAGCTTGCAATGAGGAAGTTTGAAAAGTTTTCAAGGCTGGAAAATTCTTCTAAGGCACCAAAACTCAGAGTAAGAGGGGTGGAATGCGCCCAAGGAACTTGGAGTAAAAAGAAACTTCAAAATGGTTGCTAAGCGTGGGAAACTAAAGTTGAAGGTGGTATATGCGCCTTAACTTTGACAGATGACTTCAAAAACGGCTAAGGCATTGAAACTCAAAGTAGATCATGCTATTTGCGCCTTAGTAAAAAGGGTGACTTCCAAAATATTCTAAGTATTCAAGACTTGAAGTTGAGCCTACCTTTTGCGCCTTAAAAGAGGAGAGCCACTTGGAAATTTCTCTAAGTTGTGATAATTAAAGTCCATAATGCCATATGCGCCCTCAAGGTATTAGAAGGCAAATGGAGATTCCAAGGCGTGATACATGCAAAGTGAAAGATCCCAAGGCGTTGAGCTAGAAAATATGCTAAGTATGGAAAATTTGAACCTCAACCCCCTAAATGCGCCTTTGCCTGCAGAGAGGTTGAAAAAAAAAAAAAATTGAAAATATTTTAAAGTGGAAGAAGACCCCTCAAAATGCGCCTTGACTTGTGGGGAGCTGGAGGAAATTGTCTAAGTATAGTAAATTGAAGGCCCACACTCCTGTATGCGCCTAAACTTGCCTGTGAAAGCTTTGAAAAATGCTAAGTGATGGGAACTAGAAGTAGCCCCTTCTAAATGCGCCCAAGCTAGTGATGGAATTTAAATATTTTTCTAAGTGTTATCAAATTTCCACCTCTCTAGAGGAAAATCACGCCTGGACTTGGAAGTATGAAATTTCGATGAAGTTGCCAGTGATGAAGTCAGTGAATGCCAGCTTCACAGGGTTGATAAAATATTTTCAAGTCAGAGCGAAAAGAAATGTTCACAGATGTTGAAATGGGTTAAATTTGATGAAAATTATTTTTCTAAGGTTCAAAATTCAGAAAATTAAATGAACCCGTTCGTTGTACACCCATGAGTTCGACGCATTCTGAAGAAAATTTTCTTCTGGGTATTCAAGATTATCGATGAGGAATGGATTTGAAGGTCTTCCACAGCTCGTTGAGGATTCTGGGATGAAGATTTTGATGGGCACCAGGTTGATGAATTTTCCTAAGGGAAATTTGAAAATTTTCTAAGGCAAAATGAAGAAAATATGTTTTCAAGGTGAAATCCTCTAGACAACGAATTTGAAAGAAACTGCCTAGGTGAATTTGCTCAAATTCTTCATGAAGATAGTTTTCTTGAGCCAGAGATGAATAAAATCAAGGTTGTCAGGGCTCCAGCAGGTGAAATGAGTTTCTTGAAGATGCAGTTGAAGTAGATGATACGTCCTTAGAGAGGTTGGATTGAAAATTTGACTAAGGCATGAAGAATTTGAACGCGAAGTTGGCTACGTGAAAATCAGGGGAGTAAGTTAAGATTATATTATGAAGTGTTCTAATGCTTTTCTCCTTGCTTGTTTTGCAGATGGGATGTCGAGGCCAGAGCCTGATGCCTTGAAGTGGTGAAGCACGACGCTATTACAACCTTCGGAGGAAGATAAAGTTACGAGTTTCAATCTCGAAGAGAGAAAGTTGCAAGAAAGTGGCCAAGTGTTGAGACTTAGTATAACTTAGTGACAAAGATGAAGACCCTCAAGTGGAAGAAGTTAAAGAGCAACGCCAAGAAAGAAGATCAAGGACAGTGCGAACGCGTCTACAAACGAAATCTTCTAGAAGGATGATGGTGGACATTATGGCGCGTTTATTACCCCACTTTCCTTTGTGGCAGTTTTTAGGGCAAATCTTGTTTAGGGCTGAGGTGGCACGATTCTGGCCACTCTATTAATTGTAACCCTAGCTGTCTTTTTGGACTTGGCTAGCTATATAAAGGGGGAGTCCCCCTCATTTGTAATGGATTAGAAAGTAGACAGTAGAGAAGATCAGAGTAGAATTAGAGTAGAGGAACAACTTAGAAGTAGCTTAGCATAGATTGATAGTGTAGTTTGAAGAAGAGGGAAAGTTTTCCCTTTGAAAACTTTGTAAGAAATTGTTGTGAACACTCTCTCAATAAAAGAGTTTTTCATTGATGGTGAATTTCGTCTTTGTTGTGAGTAGCTAGCAAGGTTTCTTCGTCCTTCTGATTCAAGTAGTGACTTAAAGTAGAATAAGTTTCATTTCATGCAAGTAGAAGATAGTAATTGTGGAATGTGGTGTTTGATCTAAGCAACTTCGTCTATCCATACCACTAGTGTATTTGCTGATGGTGAATGCGCCTTGTGTGGTCAACTGGAAGCGTTGTACCTAACTTCAATCACGGTTTGAATGATGGTATGCGTCGTTGTGATGGTATCTTCATGTCAAGTGGTGGTTTGAACATCTTTAGTCATCTCCCTTGAAGATTGCACCGACTCCGTGGAAGCTGTCCGAGAGGCAAAGCGAAGTTCCGGTTGAAGCTTGTGAAGATTGATGCCATGTCCCACACCTTAGAGTAGATTAGAATCTTCTTAACCTTACACCATTTCATTTCAGTGCTCTCTAGTTAGAATAGGAAACCTGCGCTTCATAGACAAATCTTCCGAGCATTTGAATTCCTTTCTCCGCTTGAACAATTCCGTAAGTCCCCTTGAAATACCAGCAAAATCACATCGAGCCAAACTGAGCCTATTCGCACTAAAAGAACCTTGGAGTTGAACGCATGAACTTTCTTGCAATCTTAGCATGCGGAATACTTTGATCAAGAGAGAATAGGGTAGCCGTTGGCGACTTTATTCTGCGTTGGTGCGGTCACGAAAAACACATCAACAGATACCTCTTCCTAGGCCTTCTAGATACCTTGTTTAAGGGTACCTGTTGTGACCTTTTCACACATCACCCCATTCTAAATGGGGACCCCCTAATTTTTGCTCCGTTCCTCGTCTTTTGGCTTTGGTTTTGTCTCTCTCTCTCTCTCTATCTCTTTTTTTGCTTTAAACTTGAGATTTTGGCTAAGTCTAAGAATTAGGGTTTTGAATCTTCTAGTCAGTTTAAAGTCAAATGGAGTGAATAAATTGAAATCTGAGCTTCGCGTTGCAGTCAGTAAGCTTCCAACAGGTTCCCAGCATAATTTCACTGAGTTCTGACAACTTACTATTTTTAGTAAGTGCCTAATTTGGGACATTTTCTCATCACTTTTGAAGTTCCGATCGTTACACTACATCCAGGGCACATCAAGCTATTTGTCTGCAACTTTTGAGTTGAAACGGGCAACTTTCTATTTTTAGCAAGTTCACCTTCAGAAGTAGATTTTAGGGTTTACATGTGAAGTTTTTCAGTGCATGTCTGAAGAATATTTTTGGGTTTTCTGAGACCTACGCGGCGATTTAACATGCAAGATGAGATGATAACTTTCAACACTCAGCCTTCGGAGGCTATTTTTAGGGTTTGCATGTTGGAATTTTCTATGCATGTCTGGATATTCTTTGTGGGTTTTTCAAAAGCTTCGCAGTGGTATAACAAGCAAACCAGGATCATGACCTTTTTCAGGAGCCATCTTCATAGGCCATTTTTAGGGTTTGCTTGCAGGACTTTTCAGCGCATGTCAGGTTATTCTTTATGGGTTTTTCAAGAGCTACGCAGTGATGTGACATGCAAGCAGAGTTGGTCACTTTTTCAAGGACTTACTATTTTTAGCAGGATCACTCCGGCAGCTGCTCAACACCTCACTATCACAAACAGAGCAAAGTGCAACATAAACAAGGTCAAACGGAGATCGTTTGAGCAACATGCAAGTCAGATTAGGGTTTCCAGCTTCGAGACCCAAAATGAGGGGTCAAACGCCAGAATCTCTAAAAACTAGTGTATCCCACTGCAATCAGTATCTTTCAAGCTTTCCACTAGTGAAATTTGAAGGCAATCTGAGCACTTACTATTTATAGTAAGGCACTCCAGAAACATGGTATAAATAGTAAGTCAATAGCAGGCGCCAGTGTGAACAGGCAAGTCATCCCATGAGGATCACACCAGTCAGGTTTCAAGTTGAACGAAGTTGCAGAAGTCCTGAAATTAAGTAGTTACTATAAATAGTAAATCACCTCCAGAAACATGCTATAAATAGCAAGTCAGCACGAGATGGCAGTGTGAATAGATCAACTAGGTCATGAGGATCCTGTGATGCAAATTCCAAATCAATCCAATCTTCAAAGGAATGAAAATCAGAGACTTACTAAATATAGTAAATAGGGGTGAGCAAGTTAAAGAAAATGTAAAATTCTAAACAAATTCCTTCACCCCTTGTGAAATGAGCCCAAGATGAGACTAGTAGAAGGATGCAAAAAGTTTCAAGTGATGAAATTCCTACTCAACCCCCTAAATGCGCCCTGTCATGAAGGGAGGTGAGGAAAATGAGTTAAGTTCCTGCTTGACCCATGAAATGCGCCCTCATCTCAAGGTGGTGATAGAAAAGTTTCTTAGGCGTTGGTTTATTCCTGCTCCACACCTTAAATGCGCCCAAGTTGGCTGGCTTGGAAAGAAAAAAAAGTTAAGTGTTTGGAAACTTCCTCCTTGACCCTCCAAATGCGCCCAAACATGTTGAAGGTGTTAGCTCTTTGAAAAATATTCTAAGTGTTAGGAATTCCTCCTCCTACCCTCAAATGCACCCAAGATGAAGCGAGGTTGAGAAAAAATTTCCAAGGCAAATCAAAGTTCCTCTTTGACCCCTTGAATGCGCCCAACTTGCTAGGCTATGGAGTGTGAAGAAAATTTCTAAGTATGGAAGTTCCTACAGACCCCCCCAAATGCACACTCATCAAGTCAAAGTGATGAAAAGTCTTCAAGGCATTGCTAATTCCTCCTAGACCCCCCAAATGCGCCCATCTCTAGCATGTGTGAAGGAAAAGTTTCTAAGGCATTGGGTTATTCCTGCTCCCTACCTCAAATGCGCCCAAGGAGCGAAGTAGTGGTGATAAAAGTCTAAGGCAAGTTTGACTTCCACCTTGACATGTCAAATGTGCCCAAGTCCAAGATGAAGCCAAGACATTTTCTAAATGTTAATTCCTCCTCAATATGCAAAATGCGCCCAAATGGAAGAAAGATGGATGGGAGAAAAATTGTCTAAAATGTTGAAAATTCCTCCTTGACCCCCCTATATGCACCCATGCTCATGAAAGATGATAAATATTTTCTAAGTGTTGAAGTCTCTCCTCCCTTAGAGGAAAATACGCATAAGTTTAATAGAGGCAATGAAATTTTTTGAGGCATGGATAAATTGGCAAGGAGTCTGAATACTCCAACTTCATGAGATTGAAGAAGATTTTCAAGGCCAAGCAAGAAAATACGCCCAGAGATGAAGAATGAAGATGGAATTTGATGACAAAATATTTCTTCTAAGGTTAAAATTAAAAAATTAAATGAACCCCTTTGTAATGTACCCATTCTTTCACGAGCATCAGAGTTGGTGGATTAGCCTATTATGTCGATCCTTGTAGGCTAATGGTTCTGGATAGAGGGTCACTTGAACGGGCACTTGGTCGGTAACAGGCAGTATTGGTATCCGGAGTATGGTGACGTGGTGAATTTGCGCGTTTGGCGTGTTATTGGAGCTTAAAATATTGATCTTCACCATTTATTTCACTTACTCAGGCTTAGGGACCATGTGTCTATTAGTTAAAGGGGGTCACTTTATATTTTTCAGTTACTATTCACTGATAAAGTGAAAAAAGACATAACTTAAGTGAATAGTGCCATTTTAATGAATAGTGTTTTCAAAGTGAAATTATAAAAGGCAAAGAGAAAGTTCGACCTTCTCATGCATGAGTTATTTGTCTTGTTTGAAGCTTGAAGTGTGGAGAGTGTGGAAGGAGAAAACTAGGGTTTCTACTTTCAGCAGTGGGGAGGCCTGGTTGGGGCTTCGATTCTTCGAATTTGATGCATCTTGAGAGTGTGAAAGACCACTTAAAAGTGCAGGTCTGAGTTCTGTGGCTTCGTGGGAGCCATATTTTGTTGATTGCAAGTGTTTGAAGACATCTACCGAAAGGGAAGTTGTTGTTAAAGTCTTCATTCGTCATCTTGAAGGTGTTACTACGAATTTATGAACATTTTGGGAGCTGATTATGCACCTACAGCCAGCCGCTTTGAAGTAAGGATTTCAACATCCACAAGTAAGGAAAACGCCTCTTTCTTGCAGCTGCTTTTACTCCTAAAGTGGGCGCCCATCATCCTAGAAGACATTTCAACAAAAAATTGGTAGGAGAAACTTGTATTTAAATTTGTATGAGCAATCTCATGGGCGCGGGTACTGTAGAAAGCACTGTTCACAGGGCATCTTGGCTGCAAGTTTGTCATTCGTTGTAAATGATGTCTCATTCCGAAATGCATGTAAGAGGAATATAATTTTAGCACTCTTTGTGAATGAAGGTGGTCTCTTAACTAGTGTATTGAGTTCCTTTGAGTTATCTTTTATAAATTAGTTTAATTTGAATTTTTATATGCATATGGTTGTAAGAGAATTATTAAAATCATTTGGCATCAAACCACAAAAAACACCAAAAACAAGAAAAGTAGATTACAAATCAAAAATCAGACCTTTAACGAGCAAAAATCAAATCAGCAGTGAGTTTGGTTCATCACACCCTTCGTTCATAGACCCATGAATTTGATGCTTTCTGAAGGGAATTTTCTTCTGGGTAGCGGACATCTTCGACAAGGAATGAATTTTAAAATTTTCTACACCTCGCCAAGAATTTTGAGATGAAGATTTTTGTTGGGAACTTGATTGATGAATTTCCTAAGGAAAATTTAAAATTTTCTAAGGCAAGAAGGAAAAAGATGTTGTTGAAGATAAAATGCCTTGACTAATGAATTTGAAATTAATTGCCTAGATGAATTCGATTAAATTCTTCATGAGAATAATCTTCTCGAGCCAGAGATGGATAAAATCAAAGTCCAGTACCTCAGCTGGTGAGATGAATTTCTTAAGGGGGATGCAGTTGAATTTAATATTTTTCAAAAGATGATTTAAAAATGCTAGTGAAGTATGCCTAGTGGAGATGAATCTTCTTGAAATTCTAGAAGGTCAAAATATTCCATACACCAGATGCCAAGTGCTGCAGCTGCCTTGTTGATGTGTTTTTCGTGACCGCACCAACGCAGAATAAAGTCGCCAACGGCTACCGTACTCTCTCTTGATCAAAGTATTCCATATGCTAAGATTGCAAGAAAGTTCATGCGTTCAACTCCAAGGTTCTTTCAGTGCGAATAGTCTCAGTTGGCTCGATGTGATTTGCTGGTATTTCAAGGGGACTTACGGAATTGTTCGACAGCGGAGAAAGGAATTCAAATGCTCGAAAGATTTGTCTATGAAGCGCGGGTTTCCATTTCTAAACAGAAAGTACTGAGTTGAAATGGTGTAAGGTTTAGAAAGTCTAAATCCATTCTAAGGCGTGGGACATGGCGATCAATTCTCACAAGCTTCAACCAGGTTCTGCTTTGCCTCGCTTCGGACAGCCTCCACAGAACCGGTGCAATCTTCAGAGGAGTAGCTCAAGGTGTTCAGATCATAACTTAGCATGAAAATACCATCACAACGACGCATATAAACATACAAATCATGATCGAAGTTAAGTACACAATATTCCAGTTGACCACACAAGGCGCATTCACCATTAGCGAACACACTAGTGGTATGGATAGACGAAGTTTGCTCGAATTGAAAACCACATTCCACACTAACATCTACTTGCATAAAAATGAAATTACGCTACTTGAAGTAGAAGGGATGAAGAAACCTCGCTAGCTATCCATAACAAAGACGAATTTCACCATCAATGAAAAGATCTTTTATTATGAAAGTTTTACACAACAATTTCTTGCAAAATTTTTCAAAGGAAAACTTTCCTCCTTCAACTACACTATCAATCTATACTAAGCTACTTCTAAGTTGTCCCTCTACTCTATGTCTACTGTGTAACTCTAAGCTCTACTGTCTCATGTACAAATGAGGGGGACTCCCCCTTTTATAGCTGGCCAAGTCCAACGGACGACTCAGATTACAATCGGCTGGATGGCCCAGATTGTGCCACCTCAGCCCTAAACAAGATTTGCCCTAAAAACCGCCAAAATGGAATGTGGGGCAATAAATGAGCAATTAATGGCCACCATCTTCTAGAAGATTCTCGTCTGGAAACGCGTTCACACTGCTTTTGATCCTCTTGGACTTGATTAAACAACTTCTTCTTTGTCACTTGAGTTATACCAAGTCTCAACACTTAGCCATTTTTCGCAACTTTTCTTCCTTTGAGGTTGAAATGTCGTCTTGGATTATTTTCTTCATCACTTAAGTCATCACCGCCTGGTCTCGACGTTCCTCCTGCAAAACAAGCGAGGAGAAGAGCATTAGAACATTTCATAATATAAATTCAACTTACTTACCAAGATTTTCGCACTTTAACTTCCAAGCGTTCATTGTCTCCACTAGCCAGCTTCGCGTTCAAATTCTTCATGCCTTAGCCAAATTTCCAACCTATCTTGTATTCTGTCTGGTACACTTCACTTCGATATTTCATTCAACTCTGGCTCGAGAAAAATGCTTTCATCTAGAATTTGATCAAAAAATATCTAGGCTCTCAACTTCAAATTCATCCGCCAAGGCATTTTATTTCAACAACATCATTTATTCCTTGCCTTAGAAAAATTTTCAAATTTCCCTTAGGAAATTCATCTACCCGGTGCCCATCAAAAATATTCACCCTGAAGGCCTCGACAAAGTGTAGAAGACATTAAAATCCATTCCTCATCGACAATCTTCAATACCCAGAAGAAAATTTCTCTCAGAACGCATCAAATTCATGGGTATGCAACGAACGGGTTCATTTAATTTTTTGAATTTTGAACCTTAGAAAAATGATTTTTCATCAAATTTTATCCATTTCTTCAACTCCAGGGGCATTTCCTTGCTCTGACTTGAAAACTTTTAATTATCCTTGCGAAGCTGACATCTTCCGACTTCTTCTCACCCATTTTTACTCATTCCTGTGAGAACTTCATTACTCCTTCAAGTTAGGCATATTTTTCCTAAGGAAGTGAAACTTTAAATATTAATACTTAGGAAAAACATTCATCACTTTGCACCAACACTTAGAAAATATTTCCTGACTTCCTTCTCATCTTGGGCGCAATTCATGGGTAGTGCCTTCATCTTGTTACTTAGAAAATTCTTCAAGCATTTCTCTTCAAGGTAGGGCGCATTTGACATGGCCAACTTCCATTTTCTTACGCCTTAGAAATTTTTTTGCTAACTCACACAAGTCAGGTGCATCTAGGGGGTCCTCCTGCCATTTACTAATATTTAGAAAAATTTTGATGCATCTTGTTCTTTAGGGCGCATTTGCTAGGTAGCACTCTCACTTTGAAGTTTGAACACTTAAACAATTTTCTAACCTCCCTAGAAGTCAAGGCGCCAGTCAAGGGTCAAGCTTCAAATTTAAACACTAAGAATATTTTAGCTCATCTCCTTTCAAGTTGGGGGGCGCACTTTGACCTGCGAGCTTTTATTTTTAAGCACTTAGAATATTTTCAACCACTTCTTCCATGATGGCGCATTTGGAGGGGTGAGGTTTCAATTTGAAACACTTAAGATATTTTTAAACTTACTTCTCTCACTTCAAGGGCGCATTTGGGGGGGTGAGGTTTCAATTTGAAACACTTCAGATATTTTTAAACTTACTTCTCTCACTTACTTAAGAGCTTTTATTTTTAAGCACTTAGAATATTTTCAACCACTTCTTCCATGATGGCGCATTTGGAGGGGTGAGGTTTCAATTTGAAACACTTAAGATATTTTTAAACTTACTTCTCTCACTTCAAGGGCGCATTTGGGGGTGTGAGGTTTCAATTTGAAACACTTAAGATATTTTTAAACTTACTTCTCTCACTTCAAGGGCGCATTTGGGAGGGTGAGGTTTTAATTTCCATGCCTTAGAATATTTTGGAGACCCTTCCTCACCTTAGGCGCAAATGACCCTCTCTGCTTTCAATTTCAACACTTAGTGAAATTTGCTAACTCACCATCATCAAGGTTTGGCGCATATCATAGGTCCTTCTTCAAATTTATACCTTGGGCGCATACAAGAGGGTGGTCTTTGAGGTCAAGGCGCGAATAAGAGGGGCTACTTCCAGTTTCCAACACTTAGCACTTTTCAAAGCTCTGCAGGTAAGTCCAGGCGCATTTTAGGGGGGGAGCTTCCATTTTTCATACTTAGAATATTCTTCAGCCTTCCTCTTTGATTAAGGCGCATTCAGGGGGTCTGGACTTCAAATTTTGAACACTTGATAAAATTTTATCCTCCAAGTTGGGCGCATTTCACCCCTTGAACTTTCATTTTAAATTGCCTTAGAAGTTTTCAAGCTACCCCTTGGCACTTGGGCGCATTTTGAGTGTCAAGCTTCAATTTTGCAATACTTAGAAGATTTTCCACTAACTTCAAGGGCGCATTTGGAGGGGTCTACTTCCATTTTAAATGACTTAGAAAAATTTTAAACTCCATCTTTCAAGCTTGAGGCGCATTTGACCCTCTAAGCATCTAATTTTGAGCATTTAATGAAATTTCACCTTCCAAGTCCTTGGGCGCCTGTGGAGGGGTCAACTTCAGATTTGTAACACTTTGACCATTTTTCTATTACTCCAAGCAGCTAAGGCACAAATGAGAGTAGGAGCTTTCACTTTCCAACACTTTACCATTTTTCAACCAGCTTCAAGTTCAAGGGCGCATTTCACCATGGCAGCTTTCAATTTTGACACTTAGGCAAATTTGAAGTTTTTCAAAGTGGGGCACATTTGACCCATGGAACTTTTAGTTTGATTGCCTTAGAAACTTTTTATCATCCTCCCTCAAGCCAGGCGCATATGACCCCTTGAGCATCAATTTTAATGCCTTAGGCGAATTTTCAAGTCCTGAACTTGAAGAGCACATTTGAGAGGGGTAACTTTGATTTTGGAGGAGCGCAAATCATAGGTTGAGCTTCAAATTTCACCAACTCTAAGCTCAAGGGCGCAAAATCTACCCTAAGCTTCCAATTTTAACACTTAGTAAAATTTTCACCAATTTATTTCCTCAAGTCTGGGCGCATTTGCCATGGGGAGCATCAAATTTTCCAGACTTAGGAGCATTTTCATCTATCTTCAGCTTCTTATAGCAAGTTTTGGTGCCAGATTTGAAAAATTATCAAACTTGATGTATTTCATGCCCTTTGCCAAATTTAGGGTGATTTTCTCCTGCTAACCCTAATTTGCCCTAACTTTCTATTTTTAGAAAGTTCCTTGAATTTCGTGCTTTGAATTGACTCCTGACTCTGAAAAGCCTGATTTTTGCTCTGTTTTGAACTTCGTGGTGTGATTAAGCTGCTGGTGTCAGGTGCCTGCCTGTACCTGCTATTTTTAGCCACCTGCTAAAAATAGTAACTGCTCAGAATGTCTTCAAATCTCACGTGCTGAATGCCTGAAATGTGGTGGTCGTGGCTGGAGGCTGCTTTTGCATGATTGTCTTGTCCTGCCCTTGAATTTAGGAAACCCTAATTCCTTTGTACCAACCTGCTAAAAATAGTAAGTGTCCGATTTTCCATCCTTTGCAACTCCGTTTGATTTGAAATTCGCGCCATAGGGTCTTCATCACTTGCTTGACCTGTACCTACTGATGCCTTGCGCTGACCTGCTATTTATAGCATGTTTCTAGAGGTGGCTTACTATTTATAGTAACTGCTTGTTTCTGAGACCTCCACAGCTCCGATTGACTTGAAATTCGAATGACGCGCTCCTCACCACGTGACCTGCCTGTTGACATTGGCGCATGCAGCTGACTTTCTATTTTTAGCCTGTTTCTGGAATGACTTACTATAAATAGTAAGTACTCCGTTTGCCTTCAAATTTTACCAGCAGACTCCTTGAAAGATGTTGATCGCAGTGGTTTACACCGATTTTCAAAAATTCTAACATTTTACCCCTCTTTTTGGGTCCCAAAGCTAGAAACCCTAATTCATCTTGCATGCATATCAAACGATCTCCGTTTGTTCTCGTTTTAGTTGCATTGTGATCAGCTTGTGATTTTGAAGTGTTGGGAGGCGGCCGCCAGGATGCATCTGCTAAAAATAGCAAGTTCCTGAAGGAGTGATTATCGCACTTTGCATGTCACATCACTGTGAAGCTTTCGAAAAACCCACAAGGAATATGCAGACATGCAAAAAAAACGTTGACATGCAAACCCTAAAAATAGCCTCTGAAGGCTGAACTCTGAAAGTCGTTATCTCGCTTTGCATGTCACACCATCGCGAAGGTCTCAGAAAACCCAGAAGGAATCTCCAGACATGCGTTGAAAAACTCTGCATATAGGCCCTGAAATTGGCTTCGGAAGCTGAACTGCTAAAAATAGTAAGTCCTCTGTTTCAGCTCAAATTTCGCATGCGAGCAGCTTGGTGTGTTCTGAATGCAACATGACTATCGGAATTTCAAAAATGTTGACGGAACCCCTGTAATTGCATACTTACTAAAAATAGTAAGTACTCAGAATCTGATGAAAATTTGCTGAGAGCCTGCTGGAAGCACACTGACAACAATGTTAGTCTCTGTTTTCAATTTATTCACTTCATTTGACCTCAGATTGACTAGAAAGATGGAAACCCTAATTTTCAGACTTGGCCAACATTCACGTTTAAGCTCAAAGGCGGAGAAATCCCGGAAAGACAAACAATAGAAAAGAGAGACAACGACAAAACAAACTAAAATCAAGCCAAAAGTTCGGAACGAAGCAAAAATTAGGGGGTCCCCATTTGCAATGGGGCGATGTGTGAAAAAGGTCACAACATGCCTAAGGAGGGAAATTCAAATTCTTGCTAAAATTGGCCTCTTCTAGAAATCGACTTGGCTATAAGAATTGAAATGACTTTCATTTTCTTTATCAATTGTTGAACTGCAAGCTAAAACTTGGTGAAGAAGTTTGACTTCAAGTGAAGGTGGTCACAGTGTGAGGAAAGTTGAGTGTGTTGAAGCTGAAGTTGAGCTTTGAGGGTGAATAAATTTGAAGTTGAGGAGTTGTTGAAGCTAAGTTGGTCGAATTTTTCTTCTAAGCGCTGAAGCTTTATTGCTGCAAGTGAATTCTCTAAGTATTGAAAGTTTGAAGTTGCTGCAGGAGAAGTTGAGGTTTGAAGTTGAAATATAGTGTTGCAGCTTCTCATTTTGAAAATCTGCTAGCAGCTCCAATGAGATTTTATTTTTCTAAGTTAATTGTTGATGACTATCTTTTGTTTTTGCAGAATGGCTGAAGTAAGGGCAACTGGCAAGGAAAACAATGTTGAATCCAGCAAGGTAAATGCGTCCAGACAAGCTGTGATCAAGAAGCTGAGCAAGTCTTTCCTGCCGAAGTCGAAATTATCTTCGAAGTTCGGCAAGTTGGCTGATACAAACTTGGGTTCTTTCAATATGGAGGCTTTCAAATGTCGAATGATGGGAATTGGAGGCCATCGTCCTTTGATCACTTCTCACAATATTATCAGGAGTGGACTTTATGTGGCTGCTGGTTTTCCACCAGCAATTCAATGTCCGGAGCTGATCATGGAGTGTGCTAATTGTTACAATCCAGACTGAAGGACTATCACTTCACCGGATGGCAAGTTGTTCGCCAACCTCACGCCTGCAGCTATTGGCGAAGCATTTGGGATTCTCTCACAAGAGAAGATGATCTACAAAACGAGAGAACATGTTGAGCAGATGTATGCTTCAACATTTGAAAGATGTGCTGATATGATTAATTCTCGTTGGATCAACAAGACCAAGCCCATTCGCACAAAGTTTCCAAAAGAAAATAATCTCAGATGATTTCAAGCAGGAGTATTGTGATCTGATTATGATGCTCAACAGAGTTGGAGGATGCCCCTAGGCATTCATTTTTGATCCTTGGATGTTTTACTACATCAAACTCGTGCTGGAAGGCAAGGAGCATATTAACTAGGTAGTGATGATTAGTGATAATTTGCACAAGAAACTCTGGAGTTTGAGGAGAACGAAAACATTATATATGGGCTCATACATCATCTACATGTTGGCTTGTATGACGAAGTACAGGGGAATATCATACAAGGAGCCTATTGGGTGTGGCTCTCAGCAGTTCAAGATTCATGAGGCTTGTCCGCAGCTACACTTGACAAGCACATCTCATTACAAGAGAGTCAATGACACCTTCACTATGCACATAACGAGATCACTTCAGCAAATGACTTATCACAGGATCTCCAAGGAAGCTCAAGAATTAATAGAAAGGTACGGGTGTTGGTTTATCCAATTTCCTAAATTAACTTACATTAGGTTGCAAGGGTTTTCTTCATATCTGTATAGATTGCCCAAATACCCTACGAACAAGATCTTGATGTTAGAAATATCTAGGCAACTCATTGCCAATGATAAAATTTAGAAGAGAAAGAAGAAGGGAGGACTTGACTTCCCAATCATCATGGGAAATTCAAATGAAGTATGTCCTTCACTACAGGCATCCAAGGAAGCTGAAAATGAGCTTCAGTTTTTCCACCTTTCTTATCACACTAGCAGGAAGCATTATGACCCCCACAGGAATATCAGATGGATACTGTCAGAGGAGTTCAGGCATTAGGCAAATATTGAAGATTACTGGGCTGGTGCGTTGGATGAGGCTGAAGTAAGAAGGATGTTTTCGAGACTACCTTTGAGCATGATTAGGGAGTGTGAGATTATTCTAGTATCGGACCAGGTAGACGAGGACGTGAATGTTCTTCATCCAGATTATGAAGCAGTGAGGGATACACCACTCCCACTTCCAGATTGGTCGGAGCTGGAGATTGCGGATTTAGATACATTGGTCATACCAGCCCTAACATTCACCAGAGGATGGGTTGAGAAGCATGTGAATAGGCTTAAGAGCAGGTCAATTCCTCTGACTTATAATTTGATGGGAGATCATAGAATGCTAACTGCTACCAAGAAGAAACAGGTTGCTCGAGCTCCAGAGTCTCAAAGGAAAGAGCCAGTTCAGCCAGAGCCTCCGAGAATTGTGGTAGAATCACCTATGCCATTGGAGACACATTCTCCAAGCATACAAGAGGTTTCACTATTTGCTAATCAGAGAAATATATTAAATATGGAGCAGGAATTACAGGAGGCAAATCAGCCACCACGAAGAGAATCCGTTGGCCAAAGTGTCAATGCACCCACTAGAGATAACCAGCAAGAAGAAGATGAAGAAACGGCTACAGATACACGCTTCCAGCATGAGCTTGAGGCAGCTCTAGAGGATGATACAATTACAGCACAAGAGGCCCAAGTTTCAGGAGATACTCAACCCATAGAAGCCAATGAGCCTCGTCAAGATGAAGTTAGAGAAGAAGTTCGTGAGGAAGAAGCAAGCGATGAGCAGCCATTTGTTATTTCCGACATCCAACACATAGTACCAGATTGGCTCAGAGATAGGATGAGAAGGAGCCCCAGTGAAGAGGCTGATCCAGCATTAGAGATGGAAGAATTCTTGAGTATGATCAATGCACCTCCAACAAAGAAGAGAGCTAGGAAGTTTTCGAAGATTTCAACAGATGAGGATGGCTCTCACACCCTTCACGTGGCTGAGCCAAGGGTTGAGTGTGATCGAGATAAGGCTGTGCCAGAAAATTATGTGATCACCACCATGGAGTTAGGTCGCCCCACAAGAGCACAAATAATTGAAGAGTGTGATAACTCCTAGCAGGCACTCAAGGAAAAATTGCTCCGAACTGAAGGAAAATACAAGAAATTGAAGAAGGAGCACAAGACATTGATAGGCTACCTGCAGCATTTGTCTCGTCCTCGTGGGCAGGAGAATCCGGCTATTGAGCTTCCAGCCAAGTAGTCTCGAGAATTAGTTAGTGGCTTGGAAGATCTGAGAAAGATGGCACAAGAGGCAGATAAGTGGGTTGCCAACGTTCGTGCTGAGACATAAAAGTTCATGGAGGATCTTGCTCATGCTTACCAGTAGGCTTCCAGCATTATGGCACGGATGGATGCAGTTGATCAGGCCTGGGGTGATGCTCATATCTATCAGAGCAAGGTTATTCAGCATTTGGAGGCTTTGATGCATACTCCCTTATAGATGTTGATTGAGGGAAGCGTGATACAGGAGGGTGATAAGTATGATTTTGCTAGCTAGTACTCTTCAGTTGTCACAGGCCGAGGATTCTTTGATGTAGCACAGGCAGATTCAACCAGAGTCAGAAAGGCCATGACAAACATTCTTGATGGAGTCCTGAACACATTGGAGGCTATATTTGCTAGGAGGCTGACTTCCGAGGAGGTGACTGCTGATGGTTTGCGGAGTAGGCTGCCACCTTTCTTTTCAGAGGTGAAGACTTTTGTCCAGAATGACTTTGAGAACACCTCAACTTTCTCAAGCATTATTCAGAACACTCGGGATGCTTTAGTTGCTTGGAGAAAGTCTTGTGCGCGACATGGGCAAGCAGTTACAGTGTTGGAATTCCAGCTCAATCACATTCTGCCGATCTCAGTTCAGAAGGTTGAGGCCATGCTGACCAGATTCATTGATTTTGCAGCCAAGGAGAAGAATGGAAACGCCTTTCTTGATGATGACCTTCTAGATGACTGATAGTGGGCATTAATTGCCTTTGCTATTTTAGGAGTGAGTGGGAATCTTTTGATTCATTTATTGTACCACTCATTATTCTGGCAGTTTTTAGGATTAGGGTTGATGTGGCTTAATTTGAGCCCTTCATTTGATTGTAATGAGTCGTCCATTGGACTAGGCCATCTATAAAAGGGGCATCCCCCTTCATTTGTACATTATTAGATCAGTAGAGAGTAGGCATTCTGTTAGAGCAAAGAGATAGCTTAGCATAGTTTGTTAGCATAGCATAGTTTGAAGGAGAAGGAAAGTTTTCCCTTGAGAACTTTGTAAGAGATTGTTGTGAAAACTATCATAATAAAGAGAGCTTTCATTGATGGTGAATTCATCTTTTGTTATGAGCAGCTAGCAAGATTTCTTCACCCCTTCTACTTCAAATAGTTTTGATTAGAGTAATTTTCGTTTTCATGCTAGTAGATGTCAATTGTGGATTGTGGTGTTTGATCAAGGCAGCTTCATTTTAATCCATACCACTAGCAGCTTGCTAACGGCAAGTTTGCCTTGTGTGGTCAACTGAGAAACTTTACAAGCTTAACTTCGGTTATGATTCACGTCTTGGCATGCATCGTCTTGATGGTGTCTTTATGTTGAACTATGACTTGAAAACCTCTTGCCGCTCCCTTGAAGATTACACCGACTTTGTATAAGCTGTCCAACACGAGGCGAAGCAAAATCTGGTTGAAGTCTGTTGAGATTGATCCCACGTCCTCCTTTAGGATAGAATTTAGACTTTCTAAAACCCTACACTCATTTCAATTCAGTACATCTTTGGTTAGCTTTAGGAAATTTGTACCTTATTGCCAAATCATTCACATCCCACAAGAAAAATCCCCTTCCATCATTAATCTGTTGTCAGCTACCAAGTACTTGTGAACAATTGTGTAAGTCCCCTCGTGAAAACAGCAAATCACAACAAACCAACAGAGGGTATTCCATTGCATTATCGGAACCTTGGAGTTGAACGTACGAGCTCTCTCGCAATCTTAGCGTACGGAATACTTTGATCAAGAGAGAATGGATTAGCCTTTGGATTATTCGTTTTGCTGATTGGTGCGGTCACAAAAATCACATCAACAGTACCCAGCCTTAGAATCCTAGGAAAAGGTTGTAACACCTCTTCCTAGGCCTTCTGGATACCTTGTTCAAGGGTACCTGTTGTGACCTTTTCACACATCGCCCCATTCAAGATGGGGACCCCCTAATTTTTGCTCCATTCTGGTCTTTTTGGCTTTGGTTTTTGTGTCTCTCTCTCCGTCTGTCTCTTTTCTATGGTCTGCTTCCTGGGGACGTTCCCGTCTGCAAGCTTCAACATGAATTTGGCCAAGTTTGAAATTAGGGTTTGAGTCTTTCCAGCCAATTTAAAGTCAAACGAAGTGAATAAATTGAAAATTGAACTTAACGTTGTTGTCAGCAGACATCCAGCAGGCCTCCAGCCAAATTTCATCGAATTCCAAGGGACTTACTATTTTTAGTAAGTGTGAAATTTAGGGCAATCTATCAGCTATTTTGAGATTCCGATCATCACACGGCATTCAGAGTATATCAGACTGCTTGCATGCCAAATTTGAGCGAAAACAGATAACTTACTATTTTTAGCATCCTTCCCAAGACGAATTTTGGTGTCCAGTAGATTTCTTGCATGTCTGGATATTCCTTCGGGTTTTTCAGACCTTCGGCGATATGCAAGCTCGAAATGACCACTTTCGATCTTACCCTCCGAGGCTATAGGGTTTGTAGGGTTTCTTTTGCATGTCGAGGTTTTTTGCATGCCGGGTGATTCCCCGATGGGTTTTCAGCTTCGCGATGGTGTGACATGCAAACGAAGATTCTCACCAAGAAGGAACTTGCTATTTTTAGCGGTATGTCCCAGCAGCCTCCAGCGTTGAATCACAAGTCGATCGCAGGTCGCAAAACGAGCAAACGGAGATCTTTGATACGCAGAGCGAATTAGGGTTTCCTGGCTAAAATAGGCATCAAAAGTCAAAATCTTCAAAACTGTAACCACCGCGACGTTCTTCAAGCTATCTGGGTGAAATTTCAAGCCAAATGGAGCACTTACTATTTATAGTAAGTCAATTTGGAAACATGCTAAAAATAGTAAATCAGTTGCATGCGTCAGTGTCGGCAGTAAGGTCACGTGGTGAGGATCGCCTCATTCAAATTTCAACTCGATCGGAGCTTGGGAGCTATCAGAAACGAGAGCTTACTATTTATAGTAAGCCACCTTCAGAAACAAGCTATAAATAGCAAGCCCACCCGAAATAGCAGTGTCAACAGGGTAATGAGGTCGCGCGGATCCAGTGTTTAAAATTTCATGGCAATCTGAGCTTCCGAAGTATGAAAATCAAGAGGCTTACTATAAATAGCAGGACATGAAGCAGGCTGGCAGAGGTCGAGAAAATGTCTAAGTCTGAGTTTCATCCTGCAGGTACCTCAAAATGCGCCATGCTTGCCTTCAGGATGATCAAAAATATTTTGTGAAATGAGTTCATCCTCCTGCCACCCCAAAATGTGCCCTCAAGGTGAAAGCATAAGAAAAAATTTCTAAGTCTAGAATTTCATCCTTCACCAGAGGTAAAATGCGCCCAAAGCTGGAGTGGTCAAAGAAAAGTCAAAGAGGTTCATCCTTCGGCCATGCTAAAATGCGCCCACCTTGAATGAGTTATAGCAAAAATTTTCTAAGTGTTGGAAACATCCTCCATCACCCTTCATTTGCGCCATCCTTCATGCAAGTTCAAATGCGCCCAAGTTCAAGAAAGTCAAAGCAAAGTCAACTCTTTTTATCCTCCTACATGGGCAAAATGCGCCCAAAACAAGGCATGTAGAGACGAAAACGGAGAAGGTGAAGAGTCGCATACAAGGCGTTTGAAGTTTAAAAAAAAAAATGGCTAAGTTAAAATTTCGTCCTCCACCTGCAAGAAAATGCGCCCACTCACAAGAAGGTCAAACTAGTCAAATGTTTTCATCCTCCTCAAGGCAAGAAATGCGCCCAAATGGGGGCCACATAAGGACAAAGCAAAGGGAGCTGAAAGGTCACCAGCTAAGGCGTGGGAAAGTTCATCCTTCTTGCATGGAAAAATGCGCCCAAATGAGGGCATGTCAAGACAAAAAATGAGGCAAAGTCAAGCTGGTCAACAAACTTCATTCTCCTCTCTCCTTTGAATGCACCCAAGTAAGGGCATGTAAAGACAAAACACTCATCCAAAGTTCGAATTCATGCAAGGAACAAAAGGACAAGGCGTGTGCATGAAGACAAGAAGGAAAAAGACAAGGCTACCCATGCAAAATTAGAAGAAGACAAAGACAAAACAAGGTGGCGTGGTTTTATCCTATTCAAAGTGTGAAATACGCCTAAGAAGGAATGGAAAGTAAAGTGAAGGCGTTGAAAGTGTGAAGTCCTTCTTCCAGTATGCAAGTGGCAAGTAAAGATAAAATGTACAAGGCGCCTCTGTGAATGAAATTTTTCTAAGTGAAGATGATACTTCTCTCGCTGGCAGGCAAACAAAATTTTCTAAGGCAAAATTTCCAAGATGATTCAAGAAAATTTCTAAGGCACAAAATATTTACTTCCTCTAGAAAATGCGCCTAGACTCTGAACAGATAAGATTTTCTTGAAGCACGAGCAGAGTTGCCAGGGGTGAAGTCGGTGAATGCCAGCTGCACGGGTTGATAAAAAATTTCCAAGTCAGAGCAAAGTTCTCAGAGGGGATCGAAGAACGAGAATAAATTTGATGAAAGAATATTTTCTAAGGTTTAAAATTCAAGAAAATTAAATGAACCCGTTCGTTGGGCACCCATGAATTCGACGCGTTCTAGAGAAAATTTTCTTCTGGGTATTGAGGATTATCGATGAGGAGTTGATTTTAAAGTCTTCCACACTTCGCCGAAGCTTTCAGGATAAAGATTTCAAGTGGGCACCAGGTTGATGAATTTCCTAAGGGAAATTTGAAAATTTTCTAAGGCAAGTGTGAAGGAAATGTGTTTTCAAGGTGAAATCCTCCAGGCGATGAATTTGAAAGAAACTGCCTAGGTGAATTTGCTTCAATCCTTCGTGAAGATAGTTTTCTTGAGCCAGAAATGAATAAAATCGAGGTTATCAGAGCTCCAGCAGGTGAAATGAATTTCTTGAAGATGCAGTTGAAGATGATACGCCGTTGAAGAGGATGGATTGAAAAATTGGCTAAGGCATGAAGAATTTGAACGCGAAGTTGGCTAGGACAAACGATGAGCCCTTGATGATCAAAGCATGAAAATTAGGTAAGTGAGGTGCATTTATATTATGAAATGTTCTAATCCTCTTCTCCTCGCTTATTTTGCAGGAGAAATGTTGAGGCCAGATCAAGCGATGACCTGAAGTGATGAAGCAAGATGATGTTACCACCTTCGAAGGAAGATAAAGTTACAAGTTTCAATCTCGAAGGAAGAGAAAGTTGCAAGAAATGGCTAAGTGTTAGCTCAAGTGACGAGGATGAAGACCCTCAAGTGGAAGAAGTCAAAGAACAACGCCAAGAAAGAAGATCGAGAACAGTGTGAACGCGTCTACAAATGGAATCTTCTAGAAGGATGATGGTGGACATTATGGCGCATTTATTACCCCACTCTCCTCTGTGGCAGTTTTTAGGGCAATATTATTTAGGGCTGAGGTGGCACGATTCTGGCCACTCTATTGATTGTAACCCTAGCCGTCTTTTGGGACTTGGCTAGCTATAAAAGGGGGAGTCCCCCTCATTTGTAATAGATCAACATTAGATTAGACATTGGAATAGTAGACATTGAGAGAGCATTAGCATTAGAGCTAGATAGGGTAGCATTGTAGAGCATTTTTGCATAATTTGGAGAAGAGAGAAAGTTTTCCCTTTGAAAACTTTTGAGGAGATTGTTGTGTAACACATTTTATGATAATAGATCTTTTCATTGATGATGGAATTCGCCTTGTCATGAAATGCTAGCAAGGTTTCTTCTTCCTTTCGTATCCAAGTAGCTTAAATTCATGCAAGTAGCTTACTTTGGTGTGTGGTGTTTCATTGAGATAGCTTCGCTTTATTCCATGCCACTAGCGGCTTGTTGATGATAAGTTGCCTTGTGTGGTCAATCGGACATTATCTTGAGTTTAACTTCGGTGATTTATATGCTTATATGCGTCGATGGTGTATGCATGTTAAGTCATAATTTGAACATCTTTTGCTATTTCCCTTGAAGATTGCACCGATTTTGCTGAGGCTGTCCGACGGAGGCTAGGTGAAATCTGGTTGAAGTCTATTGAAACGAAGCTCCACATATCCTGCATTTAGAATAGAATATAAACTTCTTAGACCCTACACCCTTTTAAATTCAGTTCATTTCCGGTTAGAATTAGGAAACTTGCGCTCACCTGCCAAATCATTTGAATTACTCGAAAGCCCTTAGTCTGCTGTTTGTTGTTAGCCGTTGAACAATTGTGTAAGTCCCCTTGAAATACCAGCAATATCACATCGAGCCAAACTGAGCCTATTCGCACTTAAGGAACCTTGGAGTTGAAAGCATGATCTTACTCGCAATCTTAGCATGCTAAATACTTTGTTCAAGAGAGGATAGGGCATCCGTTGAGAGACTTTATTCTGTGTTGGTGCGGTCTCAAAAACCACGTCAACAGTACCTAGCCTTAGAACCCTAGGAGAAGGTTGTACACCTCTTCCTAGGCCTTTTGGATACCTTATTTCAAAGTGTATCCAGCCTTGTAATCTTGGAAAAGATTGTGACACCTCTTCCAGGCCTTCTGGATACCTTACTCTTAAGTGTACCCATCCTTAGAATCCTGGAAAAGATTGTAACATCTCTTCCAGGCCTTCTGGATACCTGATTTCTCAAGTGTATCCAGCCTTATAATCCTAGAAGTGAGCTTTTCACTTCTCAAGCCTTATGGATACCCTATATTTTGGTGTATCCGTCTTTAAGCTCTTACATATATTGCAATGTAGTGTCGCATACTATCCTCAAGTTATGTCCTTGTGCACAAAGAATATCTTATTAACTTATTTTGAAGATATTACATCCGAAAGTTCATTTCTTGTTCTAGTCAAGGGCCATCATGTTTTTCCCTTTTGGAAATAGTCTCTCTTGTCTCCTCATCCGATGCTTCTTCAATCTTGTGTATTTGTCCTTTCTTGCATTGGTGGTCTTGTCCCCAAGGATCATTGCACTTGAAACATAAGCCCTTCTTCATCAATCCTTCCCTTCGTTTGGTTGCTTCCTTGTTGTGGCATTTGTGTCCCACAATCCATGGTTCATTGCAAA
Organism: Sequoia sempervirens; assembly: GCA_007258455.2. Taxonomy (NCBI): domain Eukaryota; kingdom Viridiplantae; phylum Streptophyta; class Pinopsida; order Cupressales; family Cupressaceae; genus Sequoia; species Sequoia sempervirens. Next base: position 55,204 of record VDFB02299115.1, on the reverse strand, counting down.
AATAGCATGCTTTTTCTTTATTACCTTGTCTTTGTTGGTCTTGTTTGGGTTGTGACTTGAGCAAGGGATTCTTAGCTTTATCCTTGGAAGAGCTGGATTCCACTTTCATGGCCCTTTCAATTGCCTCCCCCATGGTTTGGGGCTCCAAGGGGTTTACTATGTTCTTAATTGGTTCCTTGAGTCCTTCATGAACAGATAGGTAAGCCTTCTTTGAGATAGGTCGAGGACCATGACAACAATCTTTTGGAAGTCATTTGCATATTCCTCCACCATTCCTTGTTGCCTAAGTTGGGTGAGTTCTTTGAAATACCACTCGGGATGCTTTTGATCGAATCTATTAATGAGTTTTTGAGTGAACTCACTATAGGTGCTTATATTCCGATGACCTTGTGTGATGAGTTCATGGTGCCACCAATCATGAGCTATCCCTAATAGGTGTAGAAAAGCAAATTTGATGGCATCCTCTTCAGTCATGGGGCTGAGGGAAAGATAAGTATCAAGCTTTTGAACCCATGATTGTGCGGTGGTCTTCCCGGAGCCATCAAAATAAGGCGATGTCATCTTATTGACTTGGGATCTAAGGTCTTTGAGCTATCCCTAATAGGTGTAGAACAGAAAATTTGATGGTGTCCTCTTCGGTCATGGGGCTGAGGAAAAGATAAGTATCAAGCTTTTGAACCCATGATTGTGCGGTGGTCTTCCCAGAGCCATCAAAATAAGGCGATGTCATCTTATTGACTTGGGATCTAAGGTCTTTGCTAGCCTAATTCTTCCTTCTGATTGGGTTGGCTTGGGTTTTGACTTCATAATATTTCTTGAAAGGTACGAGTTTCTGAACTGCGGGGTCTAACTCAACATACATAAGCACAATGTCTTTTGCAGTATATGAAGTCAGCTCTTCTATTTCTTCTATGACATTTTTGCTTGGAAGGAAGGGAGGCATGGTTGGTCTAGTGAGGAACTTTGGGTTGAGTGTTTATTTTCTGAATGGTTTGATTGTGTCTCTTTCCTTGGATTGGTTCTTTCTTGAGCATGGTGGCTATTCATATTTTGAAGAGCCTAGAGAATTAGCTGATTGGTCTTCTCGAATTTCTCATTGGTTTGCTCCATGAAGGTTTCAATTCTTGAGCCAGCTAATCGGCAATGGTTCCCTTTCTATGGTAGGTTTGCATTATTATTATTTTTTTTTTCTCCAATAGGTTGGCAAGACCAATGCTTTGATACCATTGTGATAACCCCGACCCAGTGGATCAAGATTATTATCGATTTGTCTAATTTGACAATGCTATGGTGTCAAATTATATGCAGATGTGAACAATATATTGATTGCCAGTTTTATTGAAACTTCAACTATTTACCACAAACTTCATGAATTCCAAAATTGCAAATATGACTTTGAATACTATCAAAAGCCCAGCTAGATCTCAATGCAGAAATCAACCAACTGTGATATTCCTAAATATCTTCTGAATAATTTTGCTTTCAAATCTCTGATTTATAGTTAGCAAGTCTCAATAGTAAATCTCGAGATAGTAACTTTCTTAGAAGGCTCAAATATGTTTATTTATATACTGACGAATATGGTTACTGTTTATACTCTTAGTTAGTAATAACTGAGATCTAATTGTTTATTCTTGAAGCTGTCTTTGAATCACCACCTACAACACTCCTATTCCGTGATGAACTAATCCACCGTTATTTGACACGGATGACCTCTCTCTTAGCAATGATGATAGAATCGGGCCTATGTTGATAGAGTCTTGTTGTGACCTTTTTTCACACATCGCCCCATTGCAAATGGGGACCCCCTAATTTTTGCTTCGTCTCGGTCTTTTGGCTTTGCTTTTGGGTCTTTTGGCTTGATTTTTTTTGTTTGTTTTGTCGTTGTCTCTCTTTTCTGCAATCTGTCTTTCGAGGGATGTGCTCGTCATTGAGCTTAAGCGAGAACTTTTGGCTAAGTCCATAAAATTAGGGTTTGATTCCTTCACGCCAAATTGAAGTCAAGTAAGGTGAATAAATTGAAAACAAAGACTAACACTGATGTCAGTATGCTTCTAGTAGACTCTCAGCAAAGTTTCATCGGATTCTGGCAACTTACTATTTTTAGTAAGTGTGCAATTACAGGCAATCCTTCAGCATTCTTGAAATTCCGACTATCATGTTGCGTCCTGAACACATCAAGCTGCTCGTGTGCAAAATTTGAGCTGAAATAGACAACTTACTATTTTTAGCAATTCAGCTTCTGGGGCAAATTTCAAGGCCTATATGCAGAATTTTCGAATGCATGTCTGAGGATTCCTTCTGGGTTTTCTGAGACCTTCGCGACAGTATAACATGCAAAATGAGATAACAACTTTCAGAGTTTAGCCTTTACAGGCTATTTTTAGGGTTTGCATGTCAGGGTTTTCTTTACATGCCTACATATTCTTTATGGGTTTTTTGAGAGCTACGCAGTGATGTGACATGCAAACGGAGATGGTCACTCATTAAGGAACTTACTATTTTTAGCAGGAACATCCCGGCAGCCGCCTCCCAGCACTGCAGAATCACAAACTGATCGCAATGCAGCAGAAACGAGAACAAACGGAGATCATTTGATATGCATGCAAGATGAATTAGGGTTTCCAGCTTCGGGGCCCGAAAAGAGGGGTAAAAAGCCAGAATTCTCGAAAACTGGTGTAAACCACCGCGATCTGCATCCTTCAAGCTATCTATTGGTAAAATTTGAAGACAAACAGAGCACTTACTATTTATAGTAAGTCATTTTCAAAACAGGCTAAAAATAGCAAGTCAACAACAGGCGCCAATGTCAGCAAGCAGGTCACGTGGTGAGGAGCGCCTCATTCGAATTTCAAATCAAACGGAGTTGTGGAAGTATCAGAAGCAGGCAGTTACTATAAATAGCAAACCACCTTCAGAAATGGGCTAAAAATAGCAGGCCAACCCGAAATAGCAGTATCGACAGGTTGATGAAGTCGTAAGGATCCAGTGTTTAAAATTTCATGGCAATCTGAGCTTCCGAAGTGTGAAAATCAAGAGACTTACTATTTATAGTAAAGCATGGAGAAGCAAGCAAAAAGAAAGAAAAACGCCTAAGTGTTGAAAATATCCTTCACCACCCTGAAATGCGCCCAAGGAAGAAGAAGCTGGCAAAGGGTGAGAAAATTCTAAGTGATGACTCTTATTCAGTAGCTTACCTCAAATGCGCCCTCATCCAATTGGCAGGTGATAAAAAATTTCTAAGTCTGAAAGATATCCTCCAGCACAGGTGAAATGCACCCTCCTCACAAGCTGAGCATGGAAAAATTTTCTAAGGCAAAAGTTCATCCTGCTCCTATGGAAAATGCGCCCTCATGCAAGGTCTCATGCTTAAAAAAATTTCTAACTATAAAACTCATCCACCTCCTATGGCAAAATGCGCCCATGCAACAAGAAGGTCAAAGAGGTCAAAGAGTTTTATCCTGCAGCTACCCCAAAATGCGCCCAGCTCAAGGTCTCATGTTTGAAAATTTTCTAAGTATAAAACTCGTCCTCCTCTCATGCCAAAATGTGCCCAAGGAAAAGTTGGTGAAAGATATTTGGAAAATTTTCTAAGTATGAGCTTCGTCCTTCACACATGTTGAAATGCGCCCAAGACACAAAGAGGAGAAATGATAATTGCTAAGGCCTGGGAAGGTAAAGTATGCTAGGCGTGGTAAATGTCATTTCTCCTACACATGTGATATGTGCCATGCAAAAGGTGGGTGTAGAGTGAAACGTGGTAAAGTTAACGAGTGAAAAGGACTATGGCGTTGAAGTGTGAAGTATTCTCTCATGAAGTATGGGATGCGCCTAGACTTGAGGGATGATATTGCTAAGCGATGAAAAATAAAGAGTAAGCTAGGCGTTGGACTTTTTTTTTTTTTTTTTAACAAAGTGTCCTTCATGAAGTCTAATATGCGCTCAAGTTGATGAATAAAATAAAGCATGATGTGCTTTAAAAGAAAATTTTCTAAGATGAATTGACAAAAGTTTCCACCACTAGCAAATAAAGGAAGATGAATAAAATTTTCTATGGCAAAATTTTCAAAAGTGCTAAATGATTTGAAATTTTTCTAAGGCACAAGTATTTTCTTCCTTAAGAAAATACGCCTACGCCTAGACTCTGAAGGTGATGAATTTTCATTTTTTTTTTTGAAGCACGAGTGAGTTTGCCAGTGAAGGAGTCCGACGATGCCAGCTTCACAGGTGGATAAAAAAATTTCAAGTCAGAGCAAGAATTATCTACAGATATGAAGAACGGGATTAAATTTGTTAGAAATTATTTTTTCCAAGGTTCAAAATTCAGGAAAATTAAGTGAACCCATTCGTTGTACACCCATGAGTTCATTGCGTTTTGGAGGAAATTTTCTTCTGGGTATTGAAGATTGTCAACGAGGAATGGATTTTAGTGTCTCCTGCACTTTGCCAAGGCTTTCAGGATAGAGATTTTTGATGGGCACTCAAATAATGAATTTCCCAAGGGAAATTTGAAAAAATTTCTGAGGCATGGAATAAAATGTGTTGTTGACATAAAAATGCCTTGGCGGATGAATTTGAAAATGATCGTCTAGATGATTTTTGATCGAGTTCCTGATGAAAGCTTTTCTTTCTCGAGCCTGGGTTGGATGAAATATTAGAGTGAAGTGCGCCAGGCAAAATACAAGATAGGTTGGAAATTTGGCTAAGGCATGAAGAATCATGAAGAAGGCAAAAGTGGGCTAGAGATGGACCCCTAGAGATCAAAACATGAAAATCTAGGTAAGTGTTGTGACCTTTTCACACATCGCCCCATTCAAAATGGGGACCCCCTAATTTTTGCTCCATTCTGGTCTTCTGGCTTGGGTTTCTCTCTCTCTCTCTTGCTCTGTCTCTTTTCTGATGTCTGCCTTTCGAGGGTTGCGCCCGTCAGAGAGTTCAAACATGAAATTGACCAAGTCTGAGAATTAGGGTTTCATTTTTCCCGGTCAATCCAAGGTCGAATAAAGTGAATAAATTGAAAATTGAGACTAACAATGTTGTCAGCATGTTTCCAGCACGCTCCCAGCAAAATTTCATCAAATTCTGAGGTACTTACTATTTTTAGTAAGTATGAAATTACGGGCATTTCATCAGCATTTTTGAGATTCCGACAGTCACACGGCATTCAGAACGCATCAGGCCACTCGCATGCAAAATTTGAGCGAAAACAGGCAACTTACTATTTTTAGCAGTCCTGCTTCCGGGACAAATTTCAGGGTTCAGATGCAGAGTTTTTCTTTGCATGTCTGCATATTCCTTCTGGGTTTTTCGAGACCTTTGCAACGGTATAACATGCAAAACGAGACGACAACTTTCAGAATTCAGTCTTCCGAGGCAATTTTTAGGGTTTGCATGTTAGGGTTTCTTTTGCATGTCGGATGATTCCTGATGGGTTTTTCGAGAGCTTCGCAGTGGTGTGACATGCAAACGAAGATGATCACTCAGTAAGGAACTTACTATTTTTAGCAGGTGCGTCCTGACAGCCGCCTCCCAGCAGTTCAGAATCACAAGTTGATCGCAATGCCACAGAAATGAAAGCAAACAGAGATCTTTTGATGCGCATGCAGAGCGAATTAGGGTTTCCAGCTTCGGAGCCTGAAAAGAGGGGTTAAAAGTCAGTATTTTTGAAAACCGGTGTAAACCACCGCGAACAGCATCCTTCAGGCTATCTGCTGGTAAAATTTCAAGTCAAAAGGAGCACTTACTATTTATAGTAAGTCAATTTGGAAACAGGCTAAAAATAGTAAATCAGGCGCATGCGTTGATATCGACAGTCAGGTCACGTGGTGAGGAACACGTCATTAAAATTTCAAGTCAATCGGAGCAGTAGAGCTATCAGAAACATGCAGTTACTATTTATAGTAAATCATCTCCGGAAATGAGCTAAAAATAGCAGGGTGACTAAAAATGGCAGTGTCGACAGAACGAGGTCATAAGGATGCAGTGTTCAAAATTTCAAGTCGTTCAGAGCTTCAGAGATGCAAAATCAGAGGGCTTACTATAAATAGCAGGGCATGAAAACTAGCGAAAAATGAGAAAAATTCTAAGTCTGGAACTTCATCCAGTAGACATGGCAAATTGCGCCCAGTTGATGAAGAGGCATGAAAATTTCTAAGAATGAAGTTCGTCCTCCGCCATGGCCAAAATGCGCCCAAGCTAGAGAAAGTCAAAGGAAGTCAACGCCTTTCATCCTTCTGCCTAGCCTAAATGCGCCTTCAAGCATATGCCAAGCACAAAAAATTCTAAGTATGAAGTTCATCCTTCATCAGGGGCAAAATGTGCCCAAAGTACAAGTGGTCAAAGAGAAGTCAACAATTTTTATCCTGGAGGCATAGGGAAATGCGCCCAACTTGAAGAAGGAAAAAGTTGAAATTTTTTTTAAGTCTGAATATCCGCCTCACCCCTCCAAATGCGCCCATCCTCTTCAAGGGGCAAAATGCGCCCAAAAGCATGCATGTCAAGACGAAAACGAGGAGGTGAAAGGTCACAAAAGACGTGGTAAGAGTTTCGTCCACCAGCTAGGCCAAAATGCGCCCAAGAAAGAAATGAGTCAAACTAGTCAACGATTCTTATGCTTCACCTACATGAAAATGCGCTCAAGATGGAAGCAAGTCAACAGGTCAAAGAAATTCGTCCTCCTCACCCTCCTAAATGCGCCCAAATTGAGGAGGTAAAGGTGAGTGTAGGGTGGTAAATAAGGTAAAAGATGAGTGAATACTTAAAAGGCGTGGTGAAGGAAGGGTGAATGTTGGGCGTTATCCCTCCTCAAGTCCAAAATGCGCCCAAGGTGGTGTGTTAGAAAATATTGCAAGGTGATGGATGTGTTACCTAGGCGTGATGAAGTTAAATATCCTTCTACAAATGCTATATGCGCCCAAGGTGGTAAGGAATTTTTCTAAGGGATGTGTGGTGGTGAATGATGAATATTGGGCGTAGTTTTTGATTTTCTTCAAAAGTGCTAGGCGCCAAGGGTGATGAGTGTTGTAAGTGTTAGAAAATATTGCCAAAGGGTGGAAATAAAGTGCTAAGGCGTGATTTTTTTTAAATTCTTCTAAGTATGATATACGCCTAAGGTGGTGAGTAAGAAATTTCCTCTAAGGCGTTGGAGCTTCAAAAGTATTTTTCAATGTGGAGTAAAATGCAAGTGGCAAGATTGAATAAAAATTTTAAGGCAAAATTTCTAAGGCAAAATTTTCCCAAGAGATGATTTAAAATTTTCTAAGGCAAAATATTTTCTTCCTTAGAAAATACGCCTAGAACTCAAGGTGGTGAAATTTTCTTCGTGGAATCCGAGCAAATTTTCTCAGCAGTGAAGTCAGAGATGGATGATAATGCAGGATGAATTCAAGTTCTTCAAGTTGGAGCAACACAGGATGATCACAGGCGAAGAATGGATTTAAATTTGATAAAATAATATTTTCTAAGGTTCAAAATTTCAAAAATCAAATGAACCTGTTTGTTGGGTACCCATGGATTCGAAGCATTTTGGAGAAAATTTTCTTTTGGGTACTGAACATTTGCAATGATAGATGGATTTTCAAGTCTTCCGCACTTCGCCAACACTTTTTCAGTGAAGAATTGAATTAGTGCTCAAATTGTGAATTTTCCTAAGGGAAAATTTAAAATTCTCTAAGGCAGAGTGAATAAAATGTGTTTTCAAAGTGAACTTCTTCAAATAATGAATTCGAAATAAGTTGCCTAGATGATTTTGATTGAATTCTTCAGTGATGAATTTTCCAGAGCAGAGGAGAAGTTGAATTCGAATTCAAGTGACAAAGTTCCGGCTGGTGAGTTAAAAAGATGAATTTAACTTAAATTTTTCGAAAATAAATTCAAAGATGCCAGTCAAAGTCGAGCTTCTAGAAGGTTAAGATTCCTGACGTCGAGAGACAAGTGTCAGAAATACCAGAGAGGGAAAATTCGAATTCTTGAAGTGGAGTAGTGGAAGTTTAATGTACTGGCTATAATTGGCTTCTTCTAGAATTCGAATTTTGGCTATAAAATGAAGAAGTCTCTCACTTATTTTTCACAGCTGAGAAAAGTCGAATTTGCTCTAAGTGAAGATTGCTGAAGCTTGAAGAGTTCGAAATTCTGTTGAAGACAGGAGTTTGCTGAAGTTGCTGAAACTAAGAGGGACGCCTTGAGTTGTTGGAGAAGTGCCATTGCTGAAACTAAGAGGGGCACACTTGCAAATTGCTGGAGGTGTTCAAATCTGCAGTTGAAGAAGGACGCCTTGAAGTGTAAAGTTTCGAAGAATTTAAAAGGTACAAAGCTCGAGTTTGCTACTGTTTATGCTAAGAGGGGCGCCTTGAAGTGAAGATATTACTGAGAGTTTTAAAAATGGTGTTTGCTGATTGCTGATTGCTGGTTTGAAGTACAGATTTATAGAAGTTCAAGTTGCAGATTGAAGTTGCTAAGGCTGAAGCTTACTTGGAAATTTTTCTAAGTGTCGAAGTTCAAAAGAAGAAGCTAAGATGGCTAAGGCAAGGGCGACTGGTAAAGACAACGGTGCATCGAGGCAAGCTGTGATTAAGAAGCTGAGTAAAACATTCATGCCGGAGTCAAAATTTATTTCAAAGCTGGGCAAGCTGACAGACACCAACTTGGGCTCCGTCAACGTAGAAACCTTCAAGAACAGGATGTTGGGAATTGGAAGTCATCGGCCTTCGACTACTTCGCACAATATTGTTCGAAGCGGGTTATATGCAGCTGCTGGTTTCCCACCAACCATTCAATGCTCGGAGCTGATGATGGAGTGTGCCAATTATTATGAAAAGGATCACCGGTCGATCATGTCACCAGATGGACAAGTACTAGCCAATCTTACTCCTGCAGCCATTGGTGAAGCTTTTGGGATCCCGGTGCACAGGAACATGGTCTACAAATCCAGAGAACGAGCTGAGCGGATGTATGCCTCTGCTTTTGAGCGATGCATGGAGACAATCAACACTCACTGGATGAGCACTCCCAAGCCTTTTTGAACGAAGCTACCGAAGCAAATCATAGCGGAGGACTTGAAGCAAGAATATTGTGATCTCATCATGATGCTGAGAAGGGTTGGTGGTTGTGCACAGTCATTCATTTTTGAGCCTTGGATGTTTTACTACATCAACCTGGTGCTGGAAGGGAAGGACTATGTCAATTGGGCTGTGATGATCAGTGATAATTTGCATGAGCAGCTCCTGAGCCTCCGAAGGACAAAGACATTTTATATGAGCTCCTACATCATCTATATGTTGGCACGTATGACGAAGTACAGAGGGATTTCCTACAAGGAACCTGTTGGCTGTGGCTCCCACCAGTTCAAGATTCAGGAGGCTTGTCCGTAGTTGCATTTGGCAAGCACAACTCACTACAAGCGTGTCAACAATTCCTTCACCATGTATATCACGAGACTACTTCAGGAGCGGTTACATCATCGAATCTCGAGGGATGCCCAAGAGCTGATTGAAAGGTATGGGTGTTGGTTCATACAGTTTCCGAAATTTTCTTACATTAGGCTGCAAGGCTTTTCATCATACCCATATAGGCTGCCTAAGTACCCAACATATAGAATATTAATGCTAGAGATATCTAGGCAATTGCTTGCCTATGATAAGATTCAAAAGAAAAAGAAGGGAGGAGTAGAATTCCCGATTGTCATGGGCAACTCGGATGAGGTGTGTCCCTCAATACAGGCAGCTAGAGAGGCTGAAAGTGAACTTCAATTTTATCATTTCTCATATCACACCAGCCGACAGCACTACGATCCACATCATAACATCAAATGGGTACTGTCAGAGGAATTTAAACATAAGGCAAACATTGAGGACTATTGGGCTGATGCAGCTGATGAGATTGAAGTTAGGAAGAGAATGTTTTCTCGGTTGCCGGTTACTTTGATTAGGCAGTGTGAAGTTATTCCGGTTCCAGATCAGGTCAATGAGGATATGGATGTTGTTCATCTAGATTATGCAACTGTAAGAGATACTCCACTTCCACCTCTGGATTGGTCAGAGCCTGAGGTTGCAGATTTAGATACTCTTTCTATTCCTGTCCTGACATTCACTAGAGCATGGGTTGATAGGCGAGTAAATAGGTTGAAGGGTAGGTCAATTGCCTTGACTTACAATTTGATGTGAGATCACAGAACACCCACCACTAGCAGAAAGAAGCAGATCACACGAGGTCCAGAGTCTAAAAAGAAAGAGCTAGTTCGACAGGAGCCTACTCAGCCAAAGCCTCCACGAGTTGCATCGCCCACACCATTGGAGACACGTTCTCCAAGTATACAGGAGGTCTCTTTATTTGCTGATCAGAGGATTGCATTGAATCAGGTGCAAGTGGTACAGGAAGATATTCAGCCTCCACGGAGAGAGTCAATTGGCCAGAGCGTCAACGCACCTGGTAGGGTTGATCAGCAAGATGATGAGGGGACTATTACTGACCCTCAGTTTCAACAGGAGTTAGAGGCGGCCATGAATGATGATGATGATATAGTTTCAGGAGACACTCGGCCACTTGAGGACGATGAGCCTCGCCAGAATGATGTAGAGGTTGAGCAAGTTAGAGAAGTAGAGGCACAAGAACAGCAGCCCTTCGATATACAGTATGATGTGCCTGATTGGCTTAAGGAAAGAATGAGAAGAAGCCCCAGTGAGGAGATTGATCCAGCAGTTGAGATGGAGGAGTTTTTGAACAGGATCAGTGCACCTCCACAGAAGAAGAAAGCAAGAAAATTTTCGAAGATCTCCACTGAAGAGGATGGTTCCCGTACTCTTCACGTTGTTGTGCCACGAGTTGATTGTGACCGAAATGAAGCAGTGCCTGAGAATTATGTGGTCACGACTTTGGATTTGGGACGCCCCACTGGTGCGCAGATTCTAGAAGAGTGTGACAACTCCTACCTCACCCTCAAAGACAGATTATTCAAGAAGGAAGGAAAATACAAAAGGTTGAAAAGAGAACACAAGGCTTTAATTGGATATGTACAGCAGTTGTCTCGTTCTCGAGGGCAGGATATTCCAGTGATAGAGCCTCCAGCAGATATACCTAAGGAGTCAATTAGTGGCCTGATGGAGCTAGGAAAGATGGCACAGGAGGCAGACAAGTGGGTCACAGGAGTTCGTGTTGAGACAGAGAAATTTATGGAGGACCTTGCTTCTACTTTTCAGCAAGCCTCTGGTATTTTAGCACGGATGGAGGCGGTTGATCATGCTTGGAGGGATGCTTCCATCTATCAGAGTAAAGTAATTCAGCGTCTCGAGGCATTGAGGCATGTTCCGTTGCGATCACTGATTGATGGAGGTGTCATTCAAGAGAATGACAGATATGACTTCTCTAGATGGTATTCTTCAGCGATCACAGGGCGTGGTTTCTTCGACACAGCATGGGCAGATTCAGCCAGGATACATAAGGCCATGGCCAATATCATTGATGGAGTTCAGAACACTTTTGAGGCCATATTTGCTAGGCGGCTGAATCTAGATGAAATTAATGTTGATAATTTGAGGGGTAGGCTGGTACCATTCTTTTCAGAGGTGAAGAACTTCACACAGGATGACTTCGAGAACACCTCCACTTTCTCCAATTTGATTCAGAGCACGTAGGATTCCTTAGCTGCTTGGAGAAAGTCATGTGCACGACATGAGACGTCAGTCACAGTGTTGGAGTTTCAGCTTGATTGTGTTCCCCCTATTTCAGTTCAGGAGGTTGAGGCAGTACTTGGCAGATTTGTTGAGTTTGCAGTCAGAGAGAAGGCAAATGGGAACACACTGCTGGACAAGGATCTTCTAGAAGACTGATTGTGGACATTTATTGCTTTACTATTTTTGGGAGTGAGTGGTGAATCTTTGTTCATTTATTACACCACTCCCTATTATGGCAGTTTTTAGGGTTAGGGCTGAGGTGGCACGATTCTGGCCACTCTATTGATTGTAACCCTAGCAGTCTTTTGGGACTTGGCTAGCTATATAAAGGGGGAGTCCCCCTCATTTGTAATTCATTAGAAGATTAGAACATTAGCAGGAGATTGGAGCTTAGAGCTAGAGAGTAGAGCATAGTAGAGCATTTTGCTTAGCATAGTGTGGAGGAGAAAGAAAGTTTTCCCTTTGAAAAATTTTGTGGAGATTGTTGTGTAACACTTTTCATGATAATAGATCTTTCATTGATGGTGGAATTCGTCTTGTCATGAATAGCTAGCATGGTCTCCTCTTCCTTTCGAATTCAAGTAGTATAACTTTCATTTCATGCAAGTAGTTTACTTTGATGTGTGGTGTTTTGTTGAGGTAGCTTCTTTCATTCCATACCACTAGCGGCTTGTTGATGATAAGTTCACCTTGCGTGGTCCACTGGAGATCATCTTGAGTTTAACTTCGATTGTGATTTGTATACTTATATGCGTCGTTCTGATGGTGTATGTATGCTAAATTACAATTTGAACATCTTTTGCTATTCCTTTGAAGATTGCACTGATTTTACTGAAGCTGTCCGACGTGAGGCTAGGTGAAATTTGGTTGAAGTCTATCGAAATCAAGCCCCACATATCCTGCATCTAGGATAGAACATAAGTTTCTTAGGCTCTACACTCTTTTACTTTCCGCACATTTCTGATTAGTTTTTAGGAAAACGAACTACATTGCCAAATCATACGCGCAAGAATCCCCTTCAAAATCATCTATCTGCTGCTAACTGCAAGAACTTTGAACAATTGTGTAAGTCCCCTCGTAAGAACACGACAATACACATCAAGCAACTAAGGGTATTCTAAGTATTCGGAACCTTGGAGTTGAACGTGCGAACTTTCTCGCAATCTTAGCGCACGGAATACTTTGATCAAGAGAGAACGGAGTAACCTTCGGACTATTTTGTTCTGCTGTTTGGTGCGGTCACAAAAACCACGTCAACAGTAAGTAAGCTGAGTTTTTTTATGAAATGTTCTAATACTCTTCTCCTTGCTTGTTTTGCAGGAGAAACATCGAGAGCAAGCGGTGATGACTTAAGTCATCCAAGATGACATTTCAACCTCGAAGGAAGGAAAGTTGCAAGAAAATGGCTAAGTGTTGAGACTTAGTGACAGAGAAGAAATGTTTTCGAAACTCAAGATGGAGAAAAGAATGGAAGCTCGATCAAAGTTGAAGAACAACGTCAAGAAGATCAAGAGTAGTGCGAACGCGTTTCAAAGTTAGAATCTTCTAGAAGGATGATGGACATTAATGGCTCATTTATTACCCCACCCCTCTTGGTGGCGGTTTTTAGGGTGAATCTTGTTTAGGGCTGAGGTGGCACAATCTGGGCCATCCAGTCGATTGTAATCTGAGCCGTACATTGGACTTGGCCAGCTATATAAAAGAGGAGTCCCCCTCATTTGTACTCAATAGAATTGGAAGTAGAGTTAGACAATAGATTAGAGTAGAGAGACAACTTAGAGGTAGCTTAGTATAGATTGATAGTGTAGTTGAAGAAGAAGGAAAGTTTTCCCTTGAAAACATTTGCAAGAGATTGTTGTGTAAAACTTTCATAATAAAAGATCTTTTCATTGATGGTGAAATTCATCTTTGTTATGGATAGCTAGTGAGGTTTCTTCATCCCTTCTACTTCAAGTAGCATAGAGTAGAATAAATTTCATTTCATGCATGTAGTAGATAGGAATTGTGGAATGTGGTCTTCTGTAGCACTCGGAAAATTAAGAGTAATTTTTCAAACCCTTTTAACACATCATTAAGGGAAATTAAAAGTGTTCTAAATTTATTCAAACCATTATAAATAAGTTTCCGAAAAGTCAACATTTCTCATAATTCTTCCAAATGAAATAAAGAGAATTTGAGTTGCATTTCATAAAATAATATCATCATTGTAAATGAAACAAAGCATAAATATTTCAATGATTTTCTCATATACATATATTCCTCTTCACTTGGAGGAATCAATCCTTCTAATAGAACATCTTTTCTACGCTAAGATATAAAACTTTAACTTCTTAAAATCAATGATACATTAAATACTTTCAAATATACTTCCATTTCAAGTTTCTACAAGAATTTCAAAATGTATATACATAAATAACGGGCTTCACAAGCCAAGTCTGAATGATACATAAGTACATCAATAGCAAATAATCTTGGATCCACCAACCGCCGTGACACCTTGGTCTTCTTGCGAGCTGGGGCCAAGAATGTGATTCAGGCGCCTTTTCCGCCCAACCACGAAGTCCATGACTTCCCCGGGTCCCTTCCTAACTCGAAGGAATCCCCGGCCCTGCATAAAGGAGCCTAGCAACCCGAAACGGTAAAACAGGAGGGCACTCTCGGTGCGTGCCTGATGCCTATATGCATTTCTAACATGAAATAAACACATTTCTTGCAACAGGAGGTGGCAGAGACTCAAATAAATTTCTAGGCTTTTAAAATAAACAATCCATCTATTTCAATGGTACAGTGCTTGGCCAAGCAAAATAATAATAAATGGTAGAATTAGAAGAGGTAATACTACCGTCTCTGTTCGCCCACCTTCGGCACCCTGTCCCGGAAGTTACCATAGTGCAGTTAAATAATACTTAACAGAAACTTAATACATTTTCAAACAGGCTTTCATAATTAAAAGAAGTGAATTTTTAGTACATTCCTTATATTTCAGTTGTAAGATGCCATTTATCCTTTGGTAAGTGTCCCCTTTTTAATTTGGATAAAGAACATATATATATGTATATATATCTTGATAATTTTCAGTGCACTACTTGATAGTAAGAACAGTGTTTTCAATTTTCCATATGCATTTCTATGACTGACAGTTTTAATTCCCTATTTCATTACAGGGTACAGAGTAAAATAATATACTGATACAATGCAATTTTTGTTCAAAAATTCTGAGGTTTGGAAGACAATCTTTCATTCACATTTCATGTTGTATTCTTTTTAACATATTCAAGGTACTTTCCAGTCTATATGGTGTCTCAAACACTTCTGTTATTGTTTTCAGGTTTTAGCAATTCAAAGAACAGAATTCATACTACTTTCTGTTACATGGCTTTTCAAGATTTTTCTGTCCTTGCTTCAGATTTATCAACTCAAAGAACAGAATTCATACTACTTCCTGTTACATGGCTTTTCAAGATTTTTCTGTCCTTGCTTCAGATTCAAGATATTTATAAAACAGAATTCATACTACTTTTCTGGGAAAGAGTTTCCTGTTTCAATTTGTATTTGGCATACAATGCATGGGTATCTATTTATATATATTATATATATATATATAGGTATACATATATATGTATATATATGTATGTATGTATGTGCAGTCATTTTGTATATATGCATACATATATATATATATATATGTATGTATGTGTGTGTGTGTGTAGAAATTCATGTTCAGCTGTATAAAATTCGAAGTAAGAAATTCTGGTTTTCAAATTTGTGAATTTACTGGCCGTGCATAATTAACAGGGTATTTTACATGGTTTCCTTACTGGCATTGAGCGACCAAAAGGGCTCAGGAAAAGCCCTTGCCCCTCCCATGGGGAGGGGGCGGGCTGTGAGGGCTTGTGCCCTTCACAGGCCGTGGCCTGTGGAGGGCGCGAGCCTCCACAGTCCACGTCCTTCCCATGGGGAGGGCAGGGGAATAATCCCCAAAGCAATTCAAACTCAAGAGAAAGAAAAAAACAAAGGAAGACAAAGACATTCGCTCAGTATAATCTGCATTCGGGTTTACCTCAAGACATTTTGGTTTTCATTTAGATGACAGAATTTTTAAACAAACAAATATGGAGACATGTAATTGCACTTGAGAAAAGAATACAGACTTGCCACAGAACGAAAACCCTATTTCTGAAGAAGGAAAATATATCTTATAATTGCAACACAGAATAGCAAGCTGTTACCCAAATTTCAAAACAAAATTGGAAAGGAATTCACAGTTGTTTGCACTCTAAAACAGGGAATAATTCAATTCCTTATTACAGTTCTTAAAAAAAAAAAAGATAAAAGAAGGCATAATGAAGAGAACCTGGCAAGATTTGGATCTATTTGCTGATGTTCCACAGTACCTCTTTTAATTTCCTCTGTTCCAGAGCTCTGCGATGTCTACAATCTAAGTCTTTTTCTCTTTCTTAAAGCCTCCTCCTCTTTTTCGAGGATCATGCATGCATTTCCAGTTGACAGCAGTTTTTGCAAGGATTGCCACATGCCCAGCAATTTGTTGGTTTTGAGACAGAATTTTCCAGAGCCCAATGCTCTCTCGGGCTGTTCATTCTTAATTCTTTTGGAAGAAAATTGACCATATATCCCAAAACAGATTTATTTATATCCCTTTTATGCAATTATTAAAAAAAATTCATTTATGCAAAACAGATTTATTTTATGTTTATTCTTTTATTTAATTTGTTTTAATTTTTAAATACATTTCTTTTAATCAAAATATAGATTTACCCCTTTTTGCTCAAATTTATAATGAGAAATAAGAAAATAGAATAAGCCATATAATTTCATGATCTAATTTAACCATATTTTAATTTCACTATGCTAATCATTTCACGCAATCACATTGTAAAAATGAACATGATCTAATGCAGCTACATGATGTAAGTGGTGTGTGCATAACCGAGAGTTTTCTCCTCTTCTACCCTGTCGAGAAGCTAACCTCCTTTTCCTCAATCACACTCTTGGCCTTCGATCTCCTTGGCCTTCGATCACCTGCCATTCAGATGCACTCAGGCATGCAAAACAAAAGAGTATTAGTAACCATTGTAGGAACAATAATTAACTCAACATTTATATGAATGCATTCATAATTCTTGAAAGAAACAATTATATTAAAGCATTGCTCTTAACACATATCATACTTCGTATATTCAATCTCATAAGGTCATGATTAAACATTATCTAAATAAGTCATGGTCAAACTAAGTCAAATGGTCAAAATAAGTCAATGGTCAAAATAAGTCATGATCAAAATAAGTCAATGGTCAAAATAAGTCATGATCAAAATAAGTCAATGGTCAAAATAAGTCAATGTATGAGACGTGACATCTTCAACTTGAGCAAACTTCGTCTATCCATACCACTAGTGTGTTCGCTGATGGTGAATGCGCCTTGTGTGGTCAACTGGAATATCATGTACTTAACTTCGATCATGATTTGTGTGTTTATATGCGTCGTTGTGATGGTATTTTCATGCTAAGTTGTGATTTGAACACCTTGAGCTACTCCTCTGAAGATTGCACCGGTTCTATGGAGGTTGTCCGAAGCGAGGCAAAGCAAAGCCTGGTTGAAGCTTGTGAGAATTGATCGCCATATCCCACGCCTTAGAATAGATTTAGACTTTCTAAACCTTACACCATTTCAATTCAGTATTTTCTGGTTAGAATAGGAAACCCGCGCTTCATAGACAAATCTTTCAAGCATTTGAACTCCTTTCTCCGCTACCAAACAATTCCGTAAGTCCCCTTGAAATACCAGCAAATCACATTGAGCCAACTGAGACTATTCGCAGTGAAAGAACCTTGGAGTTGAACGCACGAACTCTCTCGCAATCTTAGCGTGTTGGATACTTTGATCAAGAGAGAATAGGGTAGCCGTTGGCGACTTTATTCTACGTTGGTGCGGTCATGAAAAACACATCAACAAGTCTGTATGGTGAGGATCCGCCTTGACTGATTTATTTCTACGAGTTGACTATGAAGGCGCTGGTTCTGAAGATTATTCCTTTGATACGGGTGACTACCTTCTCATGCCCACAGCCTTTAGAAATCTCCTTGTTCTCTCCTAATCACTTGGAGAGGGAATGGTTTTGTAGATTCCCTCGATTATAGAAGTCATCCTTGATCTATGCGCTAACTTATACTTCTTCTATTCTGGCCTGATCGCAGTCCACTCACTCTTCTTTGATGTTGTGATGACTTCATTCTTGATGATTTGCCTCTACTTTGTAATTCTCCTGCTTTCCTTCTTGATCGATAGCTTTTTCCTTTCTTTTTAATGATGCTTTTCTTCAGTGCTTCGACTAGATATAGGTGCTTCAACAGATGCATCCCTTCATTCTCCAGGCGACCCTCTAGAGAAACGCATCTGGTCATTTACCATTCACAATCTTTCATTTCTGAATTATTCGGTTCATCATTGGCTGTATTAGCAATTATTAGTATTATATATAAATAATGGATTGTTTTATATATTTTTTTATACAATTATATTTAAATGTATGTATATATATATATATATATATATAGCTATATATGTCTATTGAAAAATGCAAATGAATTAGAACAGATACTTATCTTAATTACGTCTGTAGGATGGGGACATGTTGACGTGGTTTTTGTGACCGTACCAAACAGCAGAACAAAATAGTCCGAAGGCTATTCCATTCTCTCTTGATCAAAGTATTCCGTGCGCTAAGATTGCGAGAAAGTTCGCACGTTCAACTCCAAGGTTCCTTTAATGCGAATAGACCCAGTTCGGTTGATGTGTATTTGTTGTGTTCTTACGAGGGGACTTACACAATTGTTCAGAGTTCTTGCAGTTAGCAGCGAGTATGTGTTTTGAAGGGGATTCCTGCGCGTATGATTTGGAAATGTAGTTTGTTTTCCTAAAACTAATCAGAAATATACGGAAAGTAAAAGGGTATAGGGCCTAAGAAATTTGTATTCTACTCTAAATGCAAGATATGTGGGACTCCGTTTCGGCAGACTTCAACCAAATTTCACCTTGCCTCACATCGGACAGCCTCAGTAAAATCGGTGCAATCTTCAAGGGGATAGCAAAAGATGTTCAAATTATGACTCAACATGCATACACCATCACAACGATGCATATAAGCATACAAATCACAATTGAAGTTAAACACAAGATAATTTCCAGTCGACCACGCAAAGAAAACTTATCATCAACAAGTTGCTGGTGGTATGGAATAAAGAAGCTACCTCAACAAAAATACCACACATCAAAGTAAACTACTTGCATGAAATTAAGCTACTTGGATACGAAAGGAAGAAGAGACCTTGCTAGCTGTTCATGACAAGACGAATTCCACCATCAATGAAAATATCTATTATCATGAAAAGTGTTACACAACAATCTCCACAAAGTTTTCAAAGGGAAAACTTTCTTTCTTCTCCACACTATGCAAAATGTCTACAATACTCTACTCTCTAGCTCTAACTCTAATGCTAATGCCCAATCTCTCACAATGTCTACTGTCTAATATTCTAATGAATTACAAATGAGGGGGACTCCCCCTTTTATAGCTAGCCAAGTCCCAAAAGACGGCTAGGGTTACAATTAATAGAGTGGCCAGAATCGTGCCACCTCAGCCCTAGCCCTAAAAACTACCAGAATAGGGAGTGGTACATTAAATGAATGAAAGATTCCCACTCACTCCCATAAATAGTAAATGTAATAAATGCCCATATTCAGTCTTCTAGAAGATCCTCGTCCAGTAGTGTGTTCCCATTTGCCTTCTCTCTGACTGCCAACTCAACAAATCTGCCAAACGGCCTCAACCTCTCCTGAACTGAAATCGGTGGAACACAATCTAATGAAACTCTAATTGGACTGAATGTTCATGCCTTGTACAAGATTTTCTCAAGCAACTAAGGAGTCCTGCGTGTTCGAAGGGGTGGAGAAAGTAGTGATTCTCAATCATCCTGTATAAAGGTCTAATATCCAAAGAAGGCACCAGCAACCCCTAAATTATCAACACTTATCTCATCCGATTCAGCCATTTAGCAAATATGGCCTCAAAAGTGTTCTCCTATCTATAATGTTGGCCATAGCTTATGTACTCTGGGCCAATCACCTGTCCGATCGAAGAAACCACTGCGCCAGTACCCATCTAGAGAGTCATATCTACATTCGCTGAATGACGCCCATCAAAAGAAGCCGTGAAGGCATGCCTCAATACCTCAAGACGCTGGATCACCTTACTCTGATAGATAGAGGCATCTCCCCAAGCATGATCCACTGCATCCATCCGTGTCAAAATAGTAGAGGCCTGCTGAAAGGCAGAAGCAAGGTCCTCCATAAACTTCTCTGTCTCAGCGCGAACTCCTCGTGACCCATTTATCTGCCTCCTGCCATCCTCCCCAACTCTACCAAGCCGCTGATCGATTCTCTAGGTATCTCTGCTAGAGGCTCTATCACTGGTACATCCTGCCCTCGAGAACGAGATAACTGCTGTACATATCCAATTAATGCTTTGTGTTCTCTTTTCAACTTTTTATACTTCCCTTCTTTCTTGAACAACCTGTCCTTGAGGGCGAGGTAGGAGTTATCACACTCCTCTACAATCTGAGCACCGTGGGGCCCCAAATGCAGGTACCACATAATTAGAACTGCCATTCCCGTCACACTCAACTCGGGGACAGCTGCGGAAGGGTGCGCGATCCATCCTCTTCATGGAGATCTTAGAAAACTTTCTTGCCTTCTTCTTCTGTGGAGGTGCAATGATCCGGTTCAAGAACTCCTCCATCTCAACTGCTGGATCAATTTCCCCACTAGGGCTTCTCCTCATTCTATCTTTAAGCCAATCGGGCACCTCATACTGTATATCAAAGGGCTGCTGCTCTGTGCCTCCACTTCTCTAACTTGTTCAACTTCTTCATCATTCTGGCGAGGCTCATCGTCCTCAAGTGGCTGAGTATCACCTGACACTATATCATCATCATCGCTCATGGCCTCCTCTAGTTCCAAGAAACTCAGGGTCGGTAATAGTCCCTCATCATCCCGCTGATCAATCCTAATAGATACTGCCATGCCTGGCCAACCGACTCCCTCCCAAGGGCTGAATATCATCCTGCACTCCCTCGCCTAATTCACACAATCCTCCTGATCAGCAAACAAAGAAACCTCAGATGCTTGAGAACGTGTTCTCAAGGGTGTTGCCACTGGGACTCGTGGAGGCTCTGGCTGAGTAGGCTCCTCGCTTCTTCTCGGACTCGGACCTCGTGTGATCTGTTTCTTTCTGCCAGTGGTGGGCGCCCTGTGATCTCCCATCAAATTGTAAGTCAAGGCAATTGACCTACTCTTCAATCTGTTTACCCGCCTATCAACCCATGCTCTGGTGAATGTCATGACTGGGATAGAGAGAGTATCCAAATCTGCAACCTCGGGTTCTGACCAATCCCCAGGTGGAAGTGGAGTATCTCGAACAACTGCATAATCTGGATGCACAACATCCATATCCTCATTGACTTGGTCCGGAACTGGCACAACTTCGCACTCCCTGATCAGAGTAATCGGCAATCGAGAAAACATTCTCTTCCTTACTTCAATTTCATCAACTGCATCGGCCCAATAATCTTCAATGGTGGCCTTATGTTTAAACTCCTCCGACAATACCCACTTGATGTTATGATGCGGGTCATAGTGTTGTCGACTTGTATGATATGAGAAATGATAAAACTGAAGCTCACTTTCAGCTTCTCTAGCTGCCTGTATTGAGGGACACACCTCATCCGAGTTGCCCATTACAATTGGAAATTCTACCCCTCCTTTCTTTTTCTTCTTTTGAATTTTATCATAGGCAAGCAATTGCCTAGATATTTCTAGCATCAATATTCTATCTGTTGGGTATTTAGGCAACCTATATGGGTATGATGAGAAACCTTGTAGCCTAATGTATGAAAATCTCGGAAACTGTATGAACCAACACCCATACCTTTCAATCAACTCCTGGGCATCCCTTGAGATTCGGTGATGTAACCGCTCCTGAAGCAACCTCGTGATATACATGGTGAATGAATCGTTGACACGCTTGTAGTGGGTTGTGCTCGACAGGTGCAACTGTGGACATGCCTCATGGATTTTGAACTGATGAGAGCCGCATCCAACAGGTTCTTTGTAAGAAATCCCCCTGTACTTCATCATTCGTGCCAACATATAAATGAGATAGGAGCTCATGTAAAACGTTTTCGTTCTCCTCAAGCTTAGGAGCTGCTCATGCAAGTTATCACTTATCATCTCGGCCCAATTAACATAATCCTTTCCTTCTAGCACCAAGTTGATGTAATAAAACATCCAAGGCTCAAAAATAAATGATTGTGCACAGCCACCAACCCTGCTCAGCATCATGATGAGGTCACAGTATTCTTGCTTTAAATCATCCGCTATGATCTGTTTGGGCAACTTTGTTCGAGAAGGCTTAGGAGTGCTCATCCAGTGGGTGTTAATTGTCTCCATGCATCGTTCAAAAGCAGAAGTATACATCCGCTCCGCTCGCTCCCTGGATTTATAAACCATGTTCCGGTGCGCTAGGATCCCGAAAGCTTCACCAATGGCTGCCGGAGTAAGATTGGCAAGCACTTGGCCATCTGGTGACATGATCGACCGGTGTTCCTTCTCGTAGCAATTAGCGCACTCCATTATCAACTCCGAGCATTGAATGGCTGGCGGGAAACCAGCAGCTGCATATAGTCCACTTCGGACGATGTTGTGCGACGTGACCGAAGCCCGATGACTTCCAATTCCAAACATCCGGTTCTTGAAGGTTTTGAGGTTGACAGAGCCCAAATTGGTGTCTGTCAACTTGCCCAACTTTGAAATGAATTTTGACTCCGGCATGAATGTTTTACTCAGCTACTTGATCACAGCTTGTCTGGATGCACCATTGTCCTTGCCAGTTGTCCTCGCCTCAACCATCTGCAAACAATAACATCCATCAGCAATTTAATTTATAAAAATAATACATGACATTACATAGGGGCTGCAGTCGTCTTCAAGAAGCTGCAATAACTCTCTTATTTGCAAACCTCAGCTTCTTCTTCTTCAATAGATTCGAACTTCAGCACTTAGAAAAGATTTCTAAGTAGACCCAGCCTTCAGCACTCTCAACCAATGTCAATCAGCAATCAGCAAGCTCACACTTCGAAAACTTTCAGCAAGTTACTTCACTTCAAGGCGTCCCCTTCAACTGGCAACTTCCACTAAGCTCAATCAAGATAAGCTCTAACAATCAGCAAGTTCGAATTCAAGCTCTTAGCAATCAGCAAACTCAAGTCTTCAACCAACAAGTGCGTCCTCTTTGCTAACTCAAGCCGTCCTCCTCAGCAACCTCAGCAACCAAAGCCTCAAACTCTTCAAGCAATTCACTGTAATGCTTCACTTAGAGCAACTTCGACTTCTTCAGCTGTGAAAACAAGTGAAAAACTTCTCCAATTTATAGCCAAAATTTGAATTCTAGAAGAAGTTAATTTTAGCCAGTGCATTAAACTTCCACTACTCCACTTCGAGAATTCAAATTTTCCCTCTCTGGTATTTCTGACACTTGTCTCCAGTCGTCGGGAATCTTGTTCTTCTAGAAACTTGACTTTGACTGGCGTCTTCGAATTCGTTTTCGAAAAATTTACTTTAAATCCATCTTTTAATTTACCCGCCGGAGCTCTGTCACTTGAATTTGAATTTAACTTCTCCTCTGCTCTGGAAAATTCATCTTTGAAGAATTCAATCAAAATTATCTAGCCAACTTATCTCGAACTCATCATTCGAAGAAAATTCATCTTGAAAGCACATTTTATTCATCTTTGCCTTAGAAAATTTTAAATTCTCCCTTAGGAAAATTCATAATTTGAGTACTGATCAAATTCTTCATTGAAAAAGCGTCGGCAAAGTTCGGAAGACTTGGAGATCCATCTATCATCACGAACGTCCAGTACCCAGAAGAGAATTTTCTTCAAAATGCCTCGAATCCATGGGTACCCAACGAACAGGTTCATTTAATTTTTTGAATTTTGAACCCTAGGAAATATTATTTTCATCATTTTAAATTCATTCTTCGCCCGTGATCATCCTGTGTTGCCTCAACTTGAAGATCTTGAATTCATCCTGCATTTCTGACCTCATCACCGAGAAAATTTGCTCGTGCTTCGGAAAATTTTACCACTCTGAGATCCAGGCGTATTTTCTAAGAAGAAAATATTGTTGCCTTAGAAAAATTTTAATCATCTCTTGCACTCTTGAAAAACTTCCCTTAGAAATTTTGTTTCATTCGCCAGTGGGGAAAATTTATCAACTTCATTTTAGAAAAATTTCATTCACGCCTGGCACACTTTTATTTCCCACTTGCTACTTTGTACTTAACTCCACACTTGCAAGGCAATTTTATTTAAAATTTTAACGCCTTAGAGATATTTTATTATTTGCATCTTTCATCACAACATCTTAGGCGCACATGGAAATATTCATCCTTGCCTTTGAATTTTTTTTTTTTATCGCCTAGCAAGTTGCTTTACTTCACATTCTATTTCATCCCTCTAGGCGCATAACACTTGAAGAGGTGATTAAAAAAAAATCACGCCTTACCACATACCACTTCACCACGCCTTGGAAAATTTTCTAACACTTTATAACTTTAGGCGCCCAACACACTTGAGAGAAAAATCAAAAATCACGCCCAATACTCATCTTCACCAACACACACGCCTAGCAAAAATTCTCTAAGGCTCACCACCTTGGGCGCATTCTGCACATGATGGAGGATAACGCCTAGCATTCACCTTGAGTTTACCACGCCTTGAGGTATTTTTCACCTTATTTACCACCTTTCACTCCATTCACTTACCTTTTACCATCTAATCTTGGGCGCATTTGAGCATGTCAAGAGGATTACTCTTCAGCTTCCGTTTTTTGTCTTCACTTGAGCTAGTTTGGGCGCATTTCACCCCTTGAGGAGGACGAACTTGCTTTGACTTGTTGACTTGCTTCAACTTGAGCGCATTTTTATGTAGGTGGAGGATAAAAGCGTTGACTTGTTGACTTTTCTTTCACCTTGGGCGCATTTTGATGTGTCTAGTGGATGAAACTTTCTCCAACGCCCTTGGGTGACTCTTCACCTTCTATTTTTTTGTCCCGACATGCATGCACTTGGGCGCATTTTGCCCCTTGAGGAGGATGAAGAACTTTGACTTCGCTTTGACCACTCACAACTTGGGCGCATTTTACCCCCTGTGAAGGATGAACTTGCAAGTTGGGCGCATTTTGAGGGGGGTGGCGGATATCTTTCATGCCTTAGAAAAATTTTCAACCTTTTCTCTCTTCAAGTTGGGCGCATTTTGGCCTAGGTGAAGGATGAACTTCATTGACTTTCTTTGACTTTCTCAGTTTGGGCGCATTTCACCCCCTGAGAAGGATAAACTTCAAGTCTTAAGAATTTTCTTGCCTTCTTACTCACCTGGGCACATTTTGCCCTGTCTACTGGACGAAGCTCCAGACTTAGAATTTTTTCATCATTTCTCGCCAGCTTAAGTGCCCTGCTATTTATAGTAAGCCTTCTCATTTTTGCACTTTTGAAGCTCGGAACGGCTTGAAACTTCGCACACCGCCTTCTCATAGCCTTGTCAACCTGTCGGCACTGCCATTTTTAGTCACCCTGCTATTTTTAGCATGTTTCTGAAGGTGGTTTACTATAAATAGTAACCTCATGTTTCTGATAGCTCCCATGCTCCGATCGAGTTGAAATTTGAATGAGGCGCTCCTCACCACGTGACCTGCTGGCTGACACTGATGCATGCGCTCAATTTACTATTTTTAGCCAGTTTCCAAATTGACTTACTATAAAT
Source organism: Sequoia sempervirens (assembly GCA_007258455.2). Classification (NCBI taxonomy): domain Eukaryota; kingdom Viridiplantae; phylum Streptophyta; class Pinopsida; order Cupressales; family Cupressaceae; genus Sequoia; species Sequoia sempervirens. Next base: position 29,640 of record VDFB02299115.1, on the reverse strand, counting down.
AGTAAGTGCTCCGTTTGACTTGAAATTTCACCAGCAGATAGCCTGAAGGACGCTGATTGCGGTGGTTTACACCAGTTTTCGAAAATTTTGACTTTTTACGCCTATTTTTAGGCTCCGAAGCTGGAAACCCTAATTTGCTCTGCATGCGTATCAAATGAACTCTGTTTCTCTTCGTTTTTGTGGCACTGCGATCAGCTCGTGATTCTGAACTACTGGGAAGCGGCTCTTGGGACACACCTGCTAAAAATAGCAAGTTCCTTACTGAGTGGGTATCTCCGTTTGCATGTCACACCATCGCGTAGGTCTCGAAAAACCCATCAGGAATCACCCAACATGCAAAAGAAACCCTGACATGCAAACCCTAAAAATAGCCTCGGAAGGCGGAATTCTGAAAGTGGTCGTCTCGTCTTGCATGTTATATCATCGCGAAGGTCTCGAAAAACCCAGAAGGAATATCCAAACATGCAAAGAAAAACTCCGCATCTGGACCCTGAAATTCGTCCCGGAAGCCGGACTGCTAAAAATAGTAAGTTATCCGTTTTCGCTCAAATTTTGCACGCGAGTAGCCTGATGTGCTCTGAATGCAGTGTGACTGTCGGAATCTCAAAATAGCTGACGAACTGCTCTGAATTTCATACTTACTAAAAATAGTAAGTACCTTAGAATTTGATAAAAATTTGCCGGAAGCCTGCTGGAAACACACTGACAACAACGTTAAGTTCAATTTTCAATTTACTCACTTTACTTGAGCTTGGACTGACCAAAAACGATGAAACCCTAATTTTAGACTTGGTCAGTTTCACACTTAAATTCACTAACGAGCGCAACCCCCCAAAGGCGGACATCAAAAAAGAGACAGAGCGAGAGAGAGAGAAGAAAACCCAAGCCAAAAGACCGGAACGGAGCAAAAATTTAGGGGGTCCCCATCTTGAATGGGGCGATGTGTGAAAAGGTCACAACAGGACATCACACCAAGAGCAATGTTGTGCTCGAGATGGACAAGTAATCTAGAACGAGTACTTTATGGTAAGGAAAATGGATGTATAAGTGACGGACAAACTTGGTTTATGAGTTGTCTAAGAGTGTAAATACCAAAAGATAAGGATTGGACCCACGATGTAGTGTACAATGCATCGACATTCCTTTTCTAATTGGATTATACTAAGGATAAATTCATGGGCCAATTATTTCTGATCACTATGTGTTAGGTGTTATATTTAGTTACTATTATACCTTGGATGTGTATATGTAATAAAGCTCTCTGGAAGAGTAAATATGTGTAAGGCATATGAGATTTCCCTATGTAATAGTGAGGACACTCAAATCAAGGTCCAGGAACGACAAGATTGCTACATAGGATGAATGTTTTGTAAACCTTACGTATTTTGAGAATTGTAAGCAAAACTTTACTTGACTTTAACTGTATGTTAAAAGGCTATAGATCATCGAGGACAATGATTCACAAGGGGGGAAGTATGTTACACCCCAAATTGTGAAGTTACTATTTTACCATTACTAGATAGGGTAAAAGTGAATGTAATGTGAATTTTGGAGATGAATTAATGATGCTTTAACCTTGTTATCAATATGAATGTTATCTCATTTGATGTTGTTTCATTTGATGTTATCTCAGTTGATGTTATTCATGGTGTTATACTGCATAAATGAGAATAGATGGTTATTGAGTAATGTTTATTCTAACTTTTGAGATGTTATATATACTACTTAATGTTATGAACATATGACTTCCGAAAGCATGTGTCAGTGGATACAGGTATATGAACCATTGCTCCAAGCGAAGGGGAAGTATCACTCGGAAGCGGAGCTTGGTCGGGTAATCAGTAAAGTAAACCATCTGAGCATACACACGCTTCACCTTAGATTGAGTGAACTAAGTCAGTTTTGTGTGGGTTATAGGTAAGTCATCCATAGCTTATATGTTTGCATTAGGAGTCTTGTCTACTTCTGTATGCTTTTATGAGTGATGTTTATCTAAGTACCTGTCTTGTGATATTACGATCATTATGATGGTAACATAAATGGATGTAAGTGAATAGGAAGTGGACATATAAACATGTATATAGTTTATGCACGTATCCATATGTATATACATGTCGATACAAGTGTATGTTGGCAGACGGATATGCTCATATAGATGCATCGATATGGTATACCTACACATACGTGCACATAGAGGAATATATACAGACATATATACATGTATATATGCACACAACCTACATTATGTGGATATTAATAATATTATATTATTATTGCCTAACAATTTTACAGATACATATATATGTATATATACATATCGGATATGCTAACTGGCTTACGATATGCTTATAGTGGGATATATATATATATATTATTGAAAAAAATACACACACACACACACACACACACACACATATATATATATATTATATGAGGCATTTAAATACATATATATGTATATATATATGTATATTATTTGGTACTTTACATATATATATAATATAATATATATATATATATATTTAATATTAAACTCTCATAGTTGGAAATCGAATTATTTCTCATATTGATTTAATATTAATCTTTTAGCTATGGGAATCGAGTTATATCATATTCAATTGAATATTAATCATCAAACTATGGGAATCGAATAAATTGAAATATTTATCATTGACAATGGAAATTGAAATACGTTATTCTTCAATCTAAGGAAATCGAAATATTTCCAGATTATTGTTTCCAAACTATTGAAAATAAAAATATCTCTTAATCAAATTATTTACGAGAACTTTTGAAAATAGTGTTGGAAGAAGTCACGACTGGTTATTGCACAGGAGATAAAAAGGCACAACCAAATCCAATGCAGCATGTAATCATGCAATGTGTATTCATTTCGACAATGACCTTTTCTCTATATCTTCACAAATCTACCATTCCTAAAGAATGGCGCCTCAACTAATAAATGAACCAATAGGTGTCAATTGATTTAAATTCACCATGTGCAATGGAATTAGTCTCCATTTTGCTGTCAATTACTGGAGGCCGACTCACCATGTTGGAACTGAGTAAGGGAGAGAAAATGCTCCACATACTGGGTTGAACATTTCATATTTCTGTGGTGGCAAACCACATGCCTTTTTAGAAGGAATTCGTTGGGGCTGAGGGCTCTATATATAGCTGCCCAACCTTCATTGCTTGGCATTCACTTATCATTGTGGAGCATTCATCTTATCTTTTGAGCATAGACTTAATTTTTGGTGGAGTATTGTGGAGAATTCATTCATACACATTGTGGAGAATTCATTCATATGCATTCACTAGTTATTTTAGTTGTCATTCATTCACATATACCCTTTCATTTTGATTATATCTATCTCGCTGTGATTCTAGTCTAAATTCATAGATCCCTCTTTTATACTTGAGATTTCTGAGCATCATTCAATTGTAAGTAAATAACAGCTTTCCATCATATCTAAGTATCCAATTGAGAAAGGTGTATTTTACCAAAATATACGCCTGCTGCTAATTAACTACTGTGTAATTACCAATTTTGAACATCTATTTCTGAGTGAGGAAAAGTGAAGTCTTAAAAGACAGCTGTCAATTATCTGAGGTACTGGAAGTTATTGGATTGGAGGAAAAGTGAAGGCTGTGTCATCATCATTCAGAGGAAAAGCAAATTACAGGCATGCTGTTTTTACCTTCTTATTGTTTGCAAGAGATTATTGTGTTTTCTATACTGTATGGAATGTCCATTTTGTTGAACTATAGAAGTATTGCTTTTGGAAAAAGGAATTGAATCCTGTAGGTTGCTTCTTTAATGTGTTTTTAAGTACTTCAGGATAGGAGAGATTGCTTGACACAAGCAGTTGATTATGCTAGAGATGTCAAAGAGCTTGCTTGACATGGGTATTTAATTATCTAACATGTGGATCAACATAGGTATTTAATCATACTAGATATGTCTGAACATGGGATGCAATGTGTTTATATTTACTCCATAGTAGGAGATGAGTGTGTTTCTCAGTTAAACATATACTAGGCTTGATTGAATGCAAGAGTCACTTGAGGTACACCCAGCTAAAGTTATTAGTTTAACTCAGAAAGCTCGTGTTACTCCTAGGATAATCATAGGAGCGACCTTGTGTACTTACTTGCTTAATAGATTCATTACTAGGAGATTGTATGAAAATAGGTTATCTAGGATGATGGACTATCCATTGGAGGATATACATAGCTTGTGAACTTGCTAGTAAAGTAGGCTAATACCAAGTAGATTAGTTTTTTCTAGGTTAGTCTGCGGTGACAGATTCACCCATTGAAGGACAATGCCTATGCATGGTTGAAGATAGCCTTAAGTCAAATCAGCCCTAGATAGTGCATGTGATAGATGACTTTCATTCGAAGTACTAAATGAGAACACTTTGGCCAAAGTAGTGAAATGTACAACATCCACTTAAACTATGAGATGATTGAGACTACACTGTCAATTCACTGTGATCCCGTATTACATACTAGTTCGAAACTTGCTAGATGCACAGGATCTAGTTATGTAGACACAACACTATGCTCAGTTGGTTTTCATTTATCGGATACTCTACCAATCTCTTCGTTTGAAGGGAAGGGCCATCTATCGAATGATAGATGTGCGAGAGACCGCATTATGAGTCTATGGTTGGCAGAAAAGCACCCGAGTGATGCTTCTCCTCTACAATAGACAACCGAAGAACCAAGATTTGAAAGGACGGATTCCTGAACCTTCTTACAACTATTTGTTCTAAAGCTCATTAGAGCTATGTTTGTAAAGGTATGTATTCTTGTTTCATGTATTTGTGAAGTTATTATAGTGAAATGGAATCTTTGTTGTAATTTGATATGGCATCTTGTTCATGTTTTATCAATAAAGAAAAGAAAAATTTTATTGCAGTAACTTGTTAGCACATTTATTTACTCGCATGATGTAAATAAAGAAATTTTTTCTTTATGTACGGACTAGGTTGTCACACTAGAATGAAATCTGCAATAATATTCATCAGCAATATGGCACCCAAATAGGAGGTAGATGGCAATAACCTTAGCTCTGAAATATCAACCTGTTAGCTCCTCAAACTCCAAATGTAAATAGCCATATCAATAACTCCAAATTTGTCTCCGTAGGAGACTCACAAATTTGCAATATCACCCACAATTGAAGACCTGGGTGATCTCCCCAAAAACTAGCTAGGGTGGAATTGTTTCACCACCGAAATTAATCTTCCCCAAAGGGTTTCCGTCCTCCAAAGGCTAAGATGAACTAGGTTTAATCTCTCGACCCACAAGGGTTTCGATAAGAGAAATAGAATAAACTTGGCATTCCCAAATAAGCTCTCATAACCTCCTTTTATACTTTTTCCGCCAAACACTCCAGAAGCTTCTATTTAAAATTCACTTTTGTTGGTTGAATATTTTGTAAACTTGTGAGGTTTAACAAAATGGTGGTTTCAGCCACAGTGTGTGAGTAAAAACTCTCCTAATTAAGGGAAGGCTCCCCCTTTTCTGTCTATTTTAACAATTCAGAAATACACTCTAACTATAAATCTATTCTAAATCTAGGTGAAACTCTGTCTTGTTCTCTTTTTCCAGAAAAGACACTTATTCTTTTCTCTTGTTTTAGAAAAGAATCACAGCTGAAAACATAAATGATTTATGAAGTAAACAAATAAAGAAGCAAATTTTCCATAAAGGCACAAAGTCCTCTGTTGCTCCTCCGAGATGGGAAAACAAATTGAAAGCACAAAGTCTTTGACAACTTACTCTCCTATCAACCTTTTTAGATGATTTTCTGGCAACCAAGTACAATATGTAGTAGCTCAAAATCTAACTACATGATGTACTTTTAATGCACAAACATAGAAAATAAAAGCAGCACAAAATCTGCAAGTTACCCTCTTTACTTGAGCATTCTACAATAGCTTCAAATGTGACAAACAACTCAAAGTCTGCAATATCAAATTTGAAAACCAATCTAAAATTCCAAATGCAATAAGCAGCTCAAAGTCTGCAAAATTGAGCTTGAATCCCTCTTGTATAACACCACAAAACTCACAATCAATATGCAGAAAATGTTGTCACATAACACCTTGAATCAACACAAAGTTTGAAAGCAATTTGTCTCTTTTAATTGATTGTAATTTGATTTACATCTAAGCTCAAAGTCTTAAAGTGCACATACAAACTAGCAGTGCTTTGTTGCATTGTCAAAAAGATACTCATTACAAAGGACCCTCTCAAGTATTTATAGGAGAGAGGTCATGAGAAAAAGGTGGGAGGATCCCAACTAACTTGAGAAATTCTCTCAACCACCAACTACTTGCAATTGACTTATTCCAAATTACAAGTCCTATTGTACTTTGACTTGCAACTTGATTACATGTAATTACAATCTTCAATAATGCGAATAGCATGTCTACTTGCCATTACAATTTCTAACTTTACATGTAATTTGTCAAAACAAAATTACAAATGCGTAATTGAAATTATTTGAAGTGTTCAAGACACGACTCTAACTACATCCTTTATTTGCGATGATCTTCATGTTGTTGTTTGGAAAACATTCTTCCATCTTTGTCTTGAAAGTATTCTATGCTCAATCATGTCACTTATTCAACTCTTTGTGTAGCTTCATCATGTTGTTCTTCTTCCTTTGTATCATTCTCCAACCTTGGAATTTGTTTGAAAAATAAGGCCCATGCCTTATATTATTGATTTGATGGGTCATGTGTGCAAACGGGATTAATGAAAATGAGACAAAGGGGCTGCAAAAGTGAGGCCAAAGTTCAATTTCGGGTTTTGGAAACAACATTACATGTGTGGAAAAACAAGAACATTGACATGCAATTGTGGAGAATGAGCATGCAACTTCATATGTGTATGGGAAAATACAAGTTTTGCACTTGTGATTGGATCCTAAAGACTCATTTTCAAGTGTTTTTTAATGCATTTTGGACCAATTTCGGGTTTTGGAAGGCTGATAACAAGTGCAAAGCGTAATCGGGATTTTTGGAACATATTGCAAGTTAAAAAGTGCAAGGTAGGAAAAATGAGAGGTCATTGCAAGTTAAAAAGTGCAAGGTAGAAAAATGAGAGGTCATTGCAAGTTTATTTTTGAAACTTCTACTTGCACTTTTGACTAAAACTTCCTACTTGTAGTTGTTTTATAAAATCCCGACTTGCAGCCAAGGGCATCATTTTTGCAGAAAATGATAATGATAATGAAGAAAAATGGTAATGGCAAATGAATATGATATGAAGGAAAATGAATGAAAAGCAAATGGGAAGGTGAATGAAAGAGAGAGAAAAACGTTTTTATGAATGAAGGGCGAATGAATAATGATGGCGTATGAAGGAGAAATGAATGAAGGGCTTATGAAGTGGAAAAACATGTTTTCAGCCATACACGTTTTTTATAATATGCAATCTCAATCTCCATAGAAAGGCAACCCAAGAACAAAGGATTTAAAGCAACAAAAACAGAAAAATAAAAAAAAACAAAGAACATACCTGCAACAAGAGTTTAGAAGCCTAAATAAAGAAAAATAAATAAATAAATAAAACCCTAGGCGCCTTGAACAAACTCAAATCTGCAAAAACGTGGCAATGGTAGAGCAAAAATGGGGGATTTAATGAAGTTGCAGACCTTTCCAAGTGTTCTTCATGCCAAAATCTCTTCAATCGAGGTACACATGAGCAAGAGCAAGCTACAAAATTCACAAAAACACTTGCAAAACTAATTTCGGGTTTTTAGATACTCATTGCAAGTTAAAAAAAATAACTTGTAAAACTTCATTGCAAGCATTTCGGGTTTTTTGATGCTCATTGCAAGTTAAAAATAACTTCTAAAACTTCAAAAATGCCTTTTACTTGCAAATCGGGTTTTTAGATACTCATTGCAAGTGATTTAAGTGAAAATCGGAACTTTCTGAAGACATTGCAAGTGATTTAAGTGAAAATCGAAACTTTTTGAAGACATTGCAAGTGACTTAAGTGAAAATCGTAACTTTTTGAAGACATTGCAAGTGACTTAAGTGAAAATCGGAACTTTTTGAAGACATTGCAAGTAACTTTTAAAAAGTAACTTGTAAAGTGAACAAAAAGTTCCTACAACTTAAAATTAAAACAAAAAGTAACTTGTAATAGGAGCAAAAAGTTCCTACAACTTAAAATTAAAACAAAAAGTAACTTGTAATAGGAAACCGAAACCCCTACTTGCAGTGATGCCCCATAAACCCGAAATTGACCAAAAACACACTAAAAATGACTCAGAATTTCACGAAAACGGACGAGGGTGAGTAAAAAGTGCTAACCCAAAGGACTATAGACCTAAAATTGAAATTTTCTAACCTTTGCACCTCGTAAAACGTGCCTTAGAAGAGAAAATCTTCAAATTTTATCAAAATTTTAATAGGTTATCCCAATATTTCGCAAGTCAAAAATTAGGGACAACAACTTTTTAATTAAAACTCCCTTTTAGCTTTGAAAATGACCTTTTTATTAAAATAATGATAATTTGACACACAAGGTTCCCGTTCAATACATGCATGATTTAAAACATTTCATCTTGGTTTCGACAAGCTATAACACTAAAGTGTTTTTTGAATATTTTAATTAATATTTAGCAACCTTAGTAAATTAAATAAAATATAGCCATTAATATACTCATTTTGCGGAAACTGCCAAAATGCATTAGAATCAGAAACTAACTACACGGGAATGATCCTAATGAAGAATAATGATAAACGGAACATACCAGGCAACTTTCTATAAATAGAAACTCTCTCCAATAATCTTGGAGCCCAAACCAAAGGCCAGTAATAACATCCAAAAGCAACAAATAACTCCTCTAAACCATATGAGCTCACTGGTAACATCAGATTACCCTTCTAATCAAGCAAACACAAACCCAAAAAAACATCTCCAACAACAAAGCACGAGAACCCTAAAATGGGGACATTACATTATCCTTTGTATCTACTATTAATTATCCTAGATTTGCAGTGATCTATCTTCTTACAAATGCCATTGAATTGTCTCCTAATCTGCCTAAATCAGGGGTTTTCATCCACTAACTCAGCAATGGAAATTAGGGGATTTTCGTCCTTTGATTTCAGATGTTGATGGGTTTCATCATCAAGTTGTTGAGACACAGTTCCATGCTCCAAAGCAGTAATAATCAGGTAATAAACGATGTATTCTTTGTATGATGCTTACTTCTCCTTGTTTGGTGCCTCTTATATATGTTTTTCTTTCAATGATTGTGATTCTTCACATGCCCATTGACTTTTGATTAAATTGAACTTTAATTTTATACTTTATAATTATATTATACTTTATATTTTATTTTTTGATATTTTAATTTATTATTATCATCTCATTGAAGAAAGGGAGTACTACATCAACCATCACTTGAGAGCATGGGTTGAACAGGGATAAGAATGATGCAACAAGAAGTGTAATTTGAGAATTTTGGTTCTATTGTACCATTCCAGAACCCGGAATCAAGAAGATTAGTGACCGTGTGTTGTCCTGCCCTTCTTTCCATCTTGCCTCCTGGACCCAACCAAACCTCTTGTTATTCCTAGCTTCATCCGGAGTCCGGCTCGTGGCTTCATTTCCTCAGCCACGACTTCAAACCTCCAGAGACCAGCTAGGTAATTATTATTATTATTTTAAATATATAGTCTAATCTATTTCACTTAATTTTTGTATTTAAATGTATGCAGAATTTAAAGTTGAACTCTCAATTTTAGAATACTTTTTTTTTTTATTTAGGCTCTTTATTAGAAAAATTTGATAGATGTTATTAGTGTTTGTGTAGTGTAGTCCAAAATACGTAATGATGAGAAGATAAAGGTCTCCACTTTGACTTAACAGGTGGTTGATGTGAAAGTCAAGTTTGACAAGTAACGTGACATATGGAAGGAGGATTGCACCATCATGATTGAGAGCTGGACAAATTCAAGAAATAGAACATTGTTGAATTTCCTAGTTTCTTCCTCAAGTGATTGTACTTCCTATAATCCATTGATTTAGTGATTAATATTTACAATTTCTACTTTATTGAATCATTGATTTTGTTTTTTTCTCAAGTGGCAAATTGATGCTTTGAGAAACACAAAATGTTGAATTCCTTTGTGAAGCTTGGGAGAGAGTTTTGGTCCAAAAGGGTGAAGAAAATGTGGTGCAAATAGCTACAAATAATGCAGAAAATTATATTGTTACAAGTAGACTTCTCGTGGATAGGCACCCATCCTTATTTTCGACTCCTTGTGCTACTCATTGTTTGGACTTCATTTTTAAGGATCTTCGCAAGATTCCAAGGATCAAAGCTTGTGCAGAGCATGTTAAAAGTATTTGTAAACACATATACAATCATACTTGGGTTTGTTGGGTTCCAAAATTGCTACTCTATTTTCTAGAACAAAATCTCACTTTCAAGGTCAAGGTTGTCATCGTGAAAGTGAAACCTGCTCATCCACAAACCATGGAGGGTTAAAGGTCAACACTATGAGAATCGGTTTTCTCTCTTATGCTTTCAACTCAGCTTAGACTTAAAAGGGTGTTCTTAGAAGTATACCTAAGCAGGTATTGAATCAAACAAAATGGACAATCAAAATAACCACAACCAAACCCAATTGCCCTCTTGACCCCAAATGCAGCCACTAGGTCAAGATGGACTAGTTGCAATAACTTTTATATAGTTCATGTGATTGTGTGGACATAACCCACATGAAATAAATTCATTCAAGCCTCTCTCAAGATTGATTCCCTGGTTATAATACAAGATCATGAAGGCACAAGAGACAATAGTATTTCTAAACTAGTAATTAAAGTTTTCATTTTTGTTCATGATATGAGATTGGTCAGGTGGACCCAAGACCAGTGCCTATCCAATCGGGCTATAGAGTCATAGATAGCAGGAAGAAAAACAATGAAAGGAAACATAGAAGAACTAATCTAGACACATGTGCCATCAAGTTACAAGCATCATATAGAGATCATACTTAGCAATCAAAAACTAAACTACATGAATCTGTATGAAGTGAAGAAATGATTATTACAATGTTTGTAATATTTCAGAATACTATCAGATTATCAAATGTTCAATGCATTCAAGTCAACAAGTTTGACAAGAGAGAATGTTGACAGAAACAAATATTTCCATAAGTAAACACCAATAGTTTGGAAACACTCTATGCATAATACCCATAGCATTTTCTCCTTTAATTGCTTCACTGCCTTGCCAAAACTACACATGGCATGATTGAAACCTGTTGACGTGGTTTTCGTGACCGCACCAACACAGAATAAAGTTTCCCAACGGATACCCTATCCTCTCTTGAACAAAGTATTCAGCATGCTAAGATTGTGAGTAAGATCATGCTTTCAACTCCAAGTTTCCTTTAATGCGAATAGACTCAGTTGGCTTGATGTGATTTTGCTGTGTTCTTACGAGAGGACTTACACAATTGTTCAGGATACTTGCAATAAACAACCGATATATGCTTTGAAAGGGATTTTGTGCGAATGATTTAGCCTTAAAGTGCGAGTTTCCTAAAGCTAACCAAAAGTATGCGGAATTGAATGGCTGCAGAGATTTAGAAAATCTAAATTCTAACCCAAATGCAATAGGTGTTATGCTTAATTTCAATGAACTTCAAACAAACGTTGTCTAATCTCCTATTGGACAGCTTCGACAAAGTTAGTGCAATCTTCAAAGGAGAAAAAGGATGTTCAAATCACGATTCAATAATGCAAGTACCATCACAACGATGCATAGCTACACATGAATCTTGATCGAAGTTAAGTATAAAGTATTCCAGTTGACCACGCAAGACAAGCTTACCATCAGTAAGATTGTTAGTGGTATGGATCAAAGAAGCTCACTTACATCAAACATAAGCAACCATATCTAACTATTAGCATGAAAATTGAGTCCTAGTTGAAGTCAAAGGAAGAAGAAACCTCACAAACTACTCACAACAAAAGTTGAATTCACCATCAATGAAATGCTTTTATTATGATTAGCCTTCGTGACAATCTCTTACAAAAATTCTCAAAGGGAGAATTCCCCTTCTTCAAACAATGCAATGAAAACTACTCTAACTCCAAAATGTCTACTCTCTATTCTGCTCTAATATCAACTAATTGCTAACTACCAGTGTACAAATGAGGGGACTCCCCTTTATATAGCTAGCCAATCTCAACGGATGGTCCAGATCAAATTACAATGGAGGGCTCAAATCGAGCCACCTCAGCCCTAGACAAGAATAACCCTAAAAACCGCCAGAAGGTGGAGGAGTGGCGTCATTAATGATCCCAAAAATAGCAGATTCCTCCTTGACCACCATGGGCAATTAATGCCCACTATCCTTCTAGAAGATTCTTGTCCATAACCGCGTTCCCATTTCTCTTTTCTCTAACCGCGTAAGCTATGAATCGGGCCAGCACTGAATCAACTTCCTCCTCAGAAATCGATGGAGTAAGATTGAGCTGATATTCAAGGATGCCCACCATTTGCTCCCACCGATCACAAGACTTTCTCCAAGCTTCAATAGAGTCCTGTGTACTTTGAATAATTGTTGAAAACGTAGAGATGTTTTCAAAGTCAAGCTGGGGAAACGTCCTCATCTCAAAGAAGAAAGGCTGCAATCTTGCCTTCAATCCTTCCACCTCTATCTCCTCATGAGTTAGCCTCCTAGCGAACAATGCATCCAATGTGTTGAGGATGCCCTCGTGAATATTTCTCATCGCCTTCTTGATTTTGGAAGATTCTACAGCTGCCGTGTCAAAGAAGCCTTTCCCGATGAATGCAGCCGAATGCCATCCCAGAAAGTCATACCTATCCCTAGCCTGGATCACTCCTTCATTTATCAAAGTCTGTGTAGGCACACGCATCAGAACAGCAAGGCGAGGAATAGTCTTGTCCTGGAAAATATGGGTGTCACCCCAAGCTTGCTCAACACCATCTAAGCGTGAAAGGATACTAGATGCACTTCGAAAAGAGGAGACAAGGTCAGCCATGAATTTCTCCGCCTCACTGCGAACACTGCTTATCCATTTATCTCCCTCTTGAACAGCCCTCTTCACTTCTTCAAGCCCACTGATTGGTTCTCGTGGCAACTCTGGTGGAAGCTCTACTGCTGGGTTCTCCTGAGCACCCGGGCATGCTAGATGTTGCACATATTCAACCAATGCCTTGTGCTCTTTCTTCAATCTCTTATACTTTCCCTCTTTCACTAGCCTGTCCCTCAACGCTTGGAATGAGCTTTCAGCTTCTTCAACCACTTGCACTCCAGAAGGACGTCCCAAATCAATTGTGGTGACGATGTAATTCTCTGGCATTGCATCACTCAAATCATGATCCTCCCTTGGAACGGAAATATGGAGGGTGCATGAACCAGCCTGATTAGTCTCCATTTTTGAATACTTTCTTTCCCTCTTCCTTTTTGGTGACTTACTTGTTCTATTTAGAAGCTCCTCCATCTCAATTGCCAGATCAGCATCATCGTCTTGATCCCTCCTTATTGCATGTGAGAGCCAATTACGCTGAACGTCGTAAACAATAAGGGGCTGCTCTTCAGTTGCCTCCACTTCACGAACCTCCTCCCGAGCAATATTCTGTTGAGGCTCGATTATTTCAATGTGTTGATCACTCTCCTCATGAGCTCCAACCCTTGACTCTATGACGTCTTCCTCTATCTCGAGCGCATAATCAAAGTGGGTATCTGTTTTTGTCTCTTCCCCTTCATCTGGCTGATTGGCACCTTCAGGAACATTAGCACTCTGAGTATCCAACTCTCTCAGCATTAGTTGGTTAACCTCTCCAATCTTTGGCTCTTCATTCCTTCGAACCCTCTGATCCGCAAACAGTGAGACTTCGCGCACGCTGGAGGAATGGGTCACCAACTGAGTAGATGATGTGTCCTCTGATCCCTGAGGTTACGGCTGAATAGGTTCCTCCTGCTGTGGTGGCTCTACAGCCTGGGCAGTTTGTTTCTTCCTCTTTGCCGACACCGGTGGCCTTCTATCACCCATGAGGTCGTATGTGAGGGCAACTGACCTTCTCCTCAATCTGCGAACGTGTTCCTCCACCCAAGTCCTTGTAAAAGTTAAGACGGGAATAGACAAAGTGTCTAAGTCCGTAATTTCCGGTTCAGCCCAATTTGGTGGTGGGATCGGAGTGTTCTTTATTGATTCATAATCTGGGTGAACAAGCCTGGTATCTTCTTCGACTTGATCCGGCACTGGGACCACTTCACATTCCCTAATTAATTTGAGAGGCAACCTGGAGAACATTCTTTTTCTAATTTCGGCTTCATCTCCAGCGTTTGCCAAAAAATCTTCCAAGTGAGCTTTGTGCCTGTATTCCTCACCTTGCACTGTTCCAATCTTTCCTCGAGGATCAAAATCCTGCCGACTGGTATGGAGAGTTAACTGATAGAACCGCAACTCATCTTCCGCCTCCCTGGCTGCCTGTAGAGAAGGGCATTCCTTAAGTGAGTTTCCCAAAACAATGGGAAAGTGTAAACCTCCCTTCTTCTTTCTCCTTATGATTTTGTCGTAGGCCACCAGTTGCCTAGACAGCTCAAGCATTATCATCCTATTCGTGGGGTACCTCGATAGTCGGTAGACGTATGAGTTGTACCCTGGCAGTCTTAAGTAGGTGAACTTTGGGAATTGGACGAACCAAAACCCATACTCTTCTATTAACATTTGCGCCTCTTCAGATATCCTCTGTTGCAGTCTCCGTTGAAGGGTCCTGGTGATGTACATGGTGAAGGCGTCGTTCACCCTTTTGAAGTCAGCCATGCATGTGAGATGCAACTGTCTACAAGATTCATGAATCTTGAACTAATTAAAACCGCACCCAATCGGCTCTTGGTATGCCAACCCCCTGTATTTTGTCATCCGAGCAAGCATGTAGATGACGTACAAGCTCATGCAAAATGTTTTTGTTCTCCTTATGTTCTGAAACTGCTCATCAATGTTGTCCCTGATCATCTGAGCCCAATTTACTTCCACCTTCCCTTCGAGCACCACGCTGATGTAAAAGAACATCCATGGTTCGAACACATATGACTGTGGGCTGCCGTTAACTTGACTGAGCAATATGATTATATCACAGTATTCCTGCTTCAGCTCCTTTGAAATTATTTGCTTCGGCAGCCTAGCGGCAGGAGGTTTTGGCTTTCTCATCCAAGTGATGTTGATTCTCTTCATGCACTTTTCGAAAGATGTGGCATACATCTTATCAGCTTTTTCCTTGGACTTGTGCAACATTTTATCTGTGGGTAGAACCCGAATGCCTCGGAAATTGCATCAGGTTCAAGCTTGGCCAACAAAATGCCATCCGGAGAAACAATCGTCCGATGTTCCGAATTGTAGAAGTTTGCGCACTCCATAATCAGCTCTGGGCATCGAACTGCTGGTTGGAATCCGGCTGCTGCATATAATCCGCTCCTCAGAATGTTCTGCGATGCCTCCGTCGGAAGATTGCCACCCTGCCCATATATCCTTCGCATGAAGGCTTCGAGGTTGAAGGACCCAAGGTTGGTATCAGTCACATTCCCGTACTTTGACACGATCTTAGACTCCGGAATGAAAGACTTCTTCAAGCTCTTGATGATCGCCTGCCTGGAGGCGTTTTATTTGATAGCTTCATTATTCCCAGTCTTAGCTTCAGCTTTGCTTGTTCCAGCAACATTAGCTTTTCGTCCTTCAGCCATCTGCAAAACGAAAAGCAAACATTACACTTCAAACCTTTTAAAATAAAAATCACGAGAGACGGCTGGCGAATGGAGTTGGCTGCAAAAAAATAAATTTAAATCAATAGCTTCAGCAGTATAACTCCGACTTCAAACTTCGATAGATTTAAACTCTGAGAATATAAAACTCCGAACTCCAATAATTTGCAGCCAAAGGAATTTTCAGCTCTTCGGAAGAAATCAACTTCACAACGTCAACCTCGGAAAATACTTCAAGTTTCAGTAACTTTCAACAATTTTAAAACAGCAACTTCGAAAGTTATAAATCAGCAACTTCGAAAATTTTAAATCAGTAAGTTCGAAAGTTTCAAATCAGCAAGTTTCAATAATTTCAAATCAGCACTTCGAAAGTTATAAATCAGCAACTTCGAAAGTTACAACAGTCTCTACTTCTGATTTGATTCTAAACATTTAGCAACTTTAAATCTTCAAGCTCAAGCAATTTCGACTTCCAGCATTCAGTGAAATAATTAAACGATTTCAGCCTTCAACAACTTTCAACTTCGAAAAACACTTCAACTTTCAGCAACTTTGAAAATATTAAATCTCAACAACTTTAAATACTTACCTTCAGCAACTTGAAGAAATAAAATTCTCAACCTCGGCAGCTTATACTTCAAATTTTGTTTCGAATCTCAGCAACTTCGTAACTTCAGAGATTTTTAAATCTCAGCAACTCCAAATCTCGAGAAATTCAAGCTTCTTGAAAAATCAAATTCAACGCCTCCTCTCACTTTCAGCAACTTTCAACTTCGAATTTGCTCACAGCTCAACAATCACTCTCAACTCTTCAGCACAAATCTCAGCTTCGAATTTTGTGAGATGAAAATGAAAATCCTTGAAGTTTTTATAACCAAAAGCTGGTGCTAATTTTAGCAGATGCCATTAATTCTCTTCATCATGACTTAGACATCTTGCTAAATTTAAAAGAGAATATTCCAGTCGTCTTACAGTTGTCATAGCAATTTGCTATTCAAGGAGATTCTTTCCTCGATTTAAATTTAAAACTTCCCTCCCAACTGCCAGTCACTTCCAGCTAACTAAAGTAATTTCGAGAAAAATCATTTTACTTCGATTTAAAACAATCTCACCGCTTTTTTAAAATGGCATATTTAATTTATTAAAATTTAATTCAAATGCCATTTAATTCGATGTCAGCACTTTAAAATGGCTAGGCGTAATTTATTTTCCGTCCATAACAAATCCAAAACAAATTCCCCAGAATTAAACTCGTCCAAATTTTAAAATTTCACGGGTCCAAATTTAAAGGGGAATTTTTTATTTAATACTTAGGAAAATAATTAAATTAAATTTTAATTTAATTTCTCCGACTTAGGCAAATTTCGCAATTAATTGCCTAGAGAAATTTAATCACTTCCAACACCTAGCTTGATTTTTTTATCCTCGCACTTTGATTTTGCCGAGCTTTCTAGCCAAATCTCCAACTTCAACCTTGCTACGCCTTAGAAACATTTTTGAATGTTAGCCCAAGTTTAGGCGTATTGAGCACTTTAAACTTTATCTTAAAACTTGCCTTAGACATCTTTTATCATTTTCAAGTTGGATCACACGCCACCGATTTTCTTCCAATCATTAAAATAACCTTGGGCTTAGGCGCATTTTTAACCCATTGAACAAAAATCCACTCAAGGCGCATATTGAATGGTGAGGTTTGAATTTAAGTTTACGCCTTAGAAATATCCCAACATCTTAATTTATCCTAAGGCGCATATGGGGCTCCATACTTTGAGTTTCCTTGCCTTAGCCGTTTTGGGAAGTCATCTCCTGGACTTAAGGCGCAAATCACATGTGGAGGTTTCAGATTTTGTTCTTACCACCCTTCAATACTTCGGCTTTCATCAAGGGCGCATATAGCATTTTGTGGCTGTAATGTTTAACTTCAGATCTGAAGCGCTTTCTTTAAAAAAACGAGCTCTCCTCTCCCATGCGCAAATTACCCCCTGTGCCTTCAATATTCGCAACTTAGAATAATCTCCCTACCAAAAGGAGGCACATATGGGAGATAATCATTTAAGTAATCTCCATTTTGAGGCGCACATGGGTATTTGAGGTTTCAATCTTGAAAATTTGATAAAAATTTTGCTCTTCAAGCTTGGGCGCATATGAGCTATGGAGCTTTCAGATTTCAACACTTAGAAAATTCGCACATCATGTGTCAAGCTTTCAACTAGGAGCGCTTTTGAGAGGAGTAGCTTTTAATTTCAACTCTTAAACATTTTAATCACCCTTCTCCTCTCCAGGTGCAAATCACCATTTGAGCATCAAATTCCTACAACTTAGAATATTTCCCAAGCTCTTCTACCCAGGGGCGCATATGACAGGTCCAGCCTCAAGTTTTTCATACTTAGAATATTTTCAAATCTCAAAATTTCTCCTTCTTAGCTAGGCGCAAACAAGAGGGCGAGCTTTTAGATTTAAACACTTAGAAAAAATTCACTTCAAGTCACCAGGCGCAAATCCATGTGGAGGTTTCTTGAGTTTGGGGCGCAAATCACAGGAGTAACTTTCGTTCCCACGCCTTAGTCAATTTTCACACTCATTTCCTCCTCAAGGGCGCATTTACTTGTTGATGCTTCCAGTTCGTGTGCCTTAGAATTTTTTAGTTCTCCCTTCAAAAAGGGGCACATTTGACCCATAGAGCATCCAATTTACGACACTTAGAACTTTTTTTTCATTCCTAATCCATGGAGGGCGCATTTGATAGGCCAAGCTTTTAATTTTAACACCTTAGTGAAATTTGAAACTCTTCAAACTAGGGCGCATTTAGTGGGGTGTGCTTTCAGTTATACCCTGGGTGCATATGAATATGTGAACTTTCACTTCCCATGCCTTAGAATATTTTAGGCTGATCTTGTCTTCTCAAGGCGCAAATAGGGTCCCTTGCTTCAAGTTTCTTTTTTAACATAGGCAAATTTTAAACTCTTCAAGCTTAGGCGCAAATGCAAGGGGTAACTTTTAATTTTGAACACTTAGCACGATTTTAGGTTCTCCCTTCAAAGAGGGGCACATTTGACCCATGGTACTTTCAATTCCAACACTTAGGTAAATTTCTCATGTCCTCAACTCAAGGCGCATTTTGGAGGGCAAGCTTTTAATTTTAACACCTTAGAAGTTTCTTCCCTTGCCAT
The DNA here is from genome assembly GCA_007258455.2 of Sequoia sempervirens. Taxonomy (NCBI): domain Eukaryota; kingdom Viridiplantae; phylum Streptophyta; class Pinopsida; order Cupressales; family Cupressaceae; genus Sequoia; species Sequoia sempervirens. Next base: position 10,688 of record VDFB02299115.1, on the reverse strand, counting down.
CCCCATCCTGGGCGCATTTGGACCCATGGACTTCCATTTTCGACACTTGGAGCATCAAGTTTTCATCACTTAGTCAAAATCCAAGTCTTGAACCTCAAGGGCGCAAATCACAGGGGGAAGTTCAAATTTTCATGCCTTAGTCAATTTTAAGTTCATCTTGTCTTCAAAGAGGGGCGCATTTGGCCCATGAAGCATCCAATTTCCCAGACTTAGTAGCATTTTCATCTATCTTCAGTTCATCAATGTGAATTTCGATGCCGGACTCCAAATTTTATCAAACCTGGTGGATTTCATGCCTCTTGCCAGATTTAGAATGATTTCCTCCTACTAACCCTAATTTGCCCTGACTTTCTATTTTTAGAAAGTTCCTTGAATTTTGCGCCTTCAACTAAATTTTGACTCCAGATTTTTGCTCTGTTCTGAATTTCAACTGATTCGTACTGTTGATGCCTGATGCCTGTCTGCACCTGCTATTTTTAGCAACCTGCTAAAAATAGAAATTGCTCAGAAAGTCTTCAAATTTCACGTACTAAGTGCCTGAAGTGTAACAACCGTGGCTGGATGCTGCTTTTGCATGACTATCTTGTTCCGCCCTTGATTTTAGGAAACCCTAATCTCTCTGCCCCGGCCTGCTAAAAATAGCAAATGTTTGATTTTTCATCCTTTGCAACTCCGTTTGTCTTGAAATTCACGCCAAGGATCCCTCATCACATGTTTGACCCGTTCAAACTGAGACTTGATGTTGACCTGCCATTTATCGCTGCTTCTGAAGTGACTTACTATTTATAGTAAGTGCTCGTTTTTTGGGACTTCCCTAGCTCCGTTTGAGTTGAAATTCGAACAACGTGCTCCTTGTTGGTGAACTTCCCTGTCTGCACTGGCGCTTGAGATTGACTTTCTATTTATAGCCTGCGCCAGGAATGCCTTACTAAAAATAGTAAGTGCTCCGATCGTCTTCAAATTTTGCCAGCAGACTCCCTGAAGGATGCTAATCATGGCGGACACTTCAGTTTTGGGCACCTGGTCGTCTGATTCCTCATTTTTAGCCCTGAAGCTCGAAACCCTAATTTTCTTGCATGTTCTTCAAATGAGCTCTATTTGACCTTGTTTCAGTCGCATGTTGATCAGTTTGCAGTTCTGAAGTGTCGGGCAGCTGCCAAAGTGGTGACTGCCAAAAATAGAAAGTGGCTGAAAAAAGTGACCAACCGGTCATCAGATGATTTTGCATGTCACACTGCTCGAGAGATCTTGAAAAACCCAGAAAAACCCAGAAAAATCTTCAACATGCAAGCACTGGCTAAAAATAGCAAGTTTATGAAAAGTGACCAATTTCACTTGCATGTTACACCGTTGCGAAGCTCTTGGAAAACCCAGAAGGAAAATGCCGACATGTGCTGAGAAAATCTGCATGCAAACCCTAATATCGGCCTCCGAAGGCCGAATGCTGAAAGTCATCGTCCTGCCTTGCATGTCATATCACTGCGAAGGTCTCGAAAAACCCACAAAGAATCTTCGGACATGCATCAGGAAATGTAACATGTAAACCCTGGAATTTGCTCTGGAAGCCGAACTGCTAAAAATAGCAAGTCGTCCGTTTTTGCTCAAATTTTGCCAGTGATAAGTTCAAAGTGCCTAGAATGTAGTGTTATTGTGAAAACGTGAAAATCTGGAGAAAACAAACCCTAGATTGACACTTACTAAAAATAGAAAGTTGGCAGAATTCAATGAAAATTCAGAGGGATCTTGCCAGAAGTATTCTAACAGCAGTGCTAAGTTCAGAAGTTGATTATCCAACTTAATTTGACCCTAAAGCAATCTAAAGATGCGAAACCCTAATATCAAATTTGGCCAAATTTCACGTTTAAGCTCGCAGACGGGAGCATCCCCAGAAAGCAGATAGCAAAAAAGAAGCAGAAAGAGAGAGAGAGACAAAAACCAAAGCCAAAAGACCAGAACGGAGCAAAAATTTAGGGGTCCCCATTTTGAATGGGGCGATGTGTGAAATGGTCACAACAAAACCCTAGACAAACCCATACACTTGCACAATCTCCAACCACTACCAAAAGAACCAATCTCCTTTCAAATGAATCAAAATTTCTTCTTCACCACTGTCAAGCATCTAACCTTAAACTATTCATTGTAGCCCTAAGAAAATCAATGGTATGTATGCATTCCCACCCAAGGTGAAAGATATCTAATGAATTTAATGTTGATAGTTGGAAGAGGGATCCCCAACAATGGCATGTAGATGGAGTAAATGCAAGTAGCTAGGGAGATGTGAAAATCACACAATCCCATTTGGCACTCTATTTGAAAATAGGTAACAACTTTATTTGGCCTTGGCTTTATATTCCTACACTTTACACATTTCTTACCAAAATTTTACTTAGGCACCATTTAATTTCAGCAAATTTTCATATCAACACCTTTCTTATCCTTTGTGTATGATCAATCATCCTTTTGTGAGAATACATGAACCATTTCAGCATGTTCACAAACATGTGAACCTACCAAAATTTGAACTCATTCTCCTCTTAAATCTTTCTTTCTTTATTTATCTCTTGTTCTCTTTCAATGTGTTGCACTTTTGGCAAAATGAAGAACTCAGGAATCTATCTCGCATTTTCGGTAAGTTCATGAACTCAAGAACTTAGCGAAAACAAGAATCTCACAAATTTCTTTGCTTCCTTCAATATTCACACTTTTGCTGGTGTGGTGAACCATATCACACTTTCACACTTTTTACAAACTCAAGAACCACGTCAACCTTTCAGAAAGTTCACAAACCTACGAACTTGTTGACACATTGAACTTCTTCCTTCCCTTTGTCACACTTTTGCACTCTTTGCGAACTAGCGAACCTTAAGAAAAAATTTCGCACTTTCATTGGGTTATAACCTTAGCAATGTTTTGCCAAGTTCGTGAACCATTGAACTCAATGAATTTGACTTTCTCTACTTTCAGGGTTTTGGGAGGTTCACAAATTTGTGAACTTCCCGACTTTTACAAAAAAACACTAAAGAAAACACCTAAACTTAGTCAACTTGAAAATGCAAACTCAGCATGGACTCAACAGCTCAAAAAATTGACTCGGACTTAGGATTTGGCACAAACTTGGAAAAAAGCACAACAAAAAAAACGCAATTACAAAAAGAAAAATTAATGCATTTGGAGAACACAAAAGTCTACAATGATCATCAATTTGTCAAAATTCATAAATTATATGTCATATGATGCTCAAAATTTGAAATTTCAAAGCTTCAAAGTAAAACAATATATTGTATTACAACAAAATTATAAATAACATTTATTTAACAATACTATAACTATTTACATTTGTCTAAAATAGCCAAATACAATTTACATCCTCCTCTTCCTCCACCTAGTGTAACTTAATATTTTGGGTCTCAAACTAGAAGGTAAGTCATTATCAATGTGAGGTCTAACTGTTTGCCCAACAATGTCTTTGTTTTTTCTCAAATGCATCCACCTCTACTCTTGTTGTTGCTCTCTCCAATTTAGCGAGATCATCATCAATAAACATGATATCATTATATTTTTTATAGTCCAATAAGAAAAAGGATTGATGTCATCCAAGTTAGTGGCATCATGAAAAGGACCTTCCACCTTTTTGGTTCAAAGGCGAAGGTTGTATCAAACGAAAACAAGGTCATTGAGGCACTCTTAAGAAGTTGTTCCAAACCCTTCTTTGTCACCTACAACTCTGCTTGTCCAAAAACAAAGAAGAAAAAAATATAGTTCAAAACAAAATGGAAAAACAAATTGGGGACAAGGGTTTTTCTTTTTTCATGACAAGAAAGTCCAAGTCTAGAACATGCAAGTCACCTCCAAAAATGCAATGCATTTTTTGCAAACTCGAGCAAGTTGCGAAGAGCACTTGGTCAAGTCATGACTCACAATTCATGTTGACTCAACATGTTTCTACAATTGAATTGTGAGTCACTATGAGTTTTCATCAAAAAAATGTGCATAGTAGGTCAAAAGTTTGCTTTTAAGTGACAAAAGGGCATAAAAAGTCAAAAAGTGTACTTTTGGTTCAAAAAGTGACTTAAGTTGAAAGAGGAAAAGGGCATAGTAGGTCAACTTAAAATTAGAAAAGAAATTCACTTGAGAGAAAAAAATGTAAGGGTCAAAGTTGCTTGTATACAATTTGCCCCAAAAGCGAAAAGTGCAAAGACAATTCTAATGAGTTGCTTGTGTACACAAAATATATGTTTTAATTTAAGTTTATTTGTATTGCATACTCAAGGAAATCCCATTAGTTCTTGGTTTATTTTAGTTTTTGGTCACAAGAAAGCATCCCCTTCTAATTTGAAGAAAGATTTTACCCCACAAGCTGTTTTGTTTTGTGTTGTCTCGAAATGGACAAATTAAAACACTACCAAAGAGCAAGTTGGAATCACAATTGATGTTTTAATAAGCTACTCCCCTAAAAAGTGAATATATTATTTCTTTTGAGAAAGTGTGTCTAATTTTACATTTGAAAACAAGATAATTTAATCAAAGCACATCAATTCTCTAGGTGGCATTCATATAGGCCTTTGCTCCCCATATATGTTATGCAAAAATATCACACATAAGTATGTTTCTCTATGGGTAATAATGACTAGCAAAGTGGGCATCTAATATCCTTAAGAAAATAAAAAATTTAAACTTTGTAGGATAACAAAATTTTATGTGGACAATCTAGCCAACATTTATGTATGACCTCTCAACAATATAGTGGCATCAAATAGTATCCTAAATAATGAAACATGTAAGCTATGACTTTAAACATCATGTCATCAAAGTCTTCTAAAAGAATTGTAGAAATTTCTCTTATGCCATATCCTCAACGTGTTGAAATATAAATCATCAAATACCTTTGCCTATACAAAGCAATTCATTTACGAAAACATCCAATGCCTCACATTCTGGTTCCTCAAATGGATCTGAACTTTTCCTGTAAATTTAAAAAAAATGGTAATTCAGTAAGAAAAAGGGGCAAAAAACAGGGCCACTTTTATCCATGTGATTAAAATCAACATAAGTTGAACATGAATTAATGAAATCACTTGGGTATGGAGAGTATGCCAAGTAAATGTCAGTTATGATTCCAAAACAATGAAATCTAAGACATGGAAAATGGCAACAAACCAAGGTATTAAATGATAACCTAAGGGTACAAAGGGGAAGATAACAGTTGGTGTTTGATTGGCAAAGGATATGTAGAAGAACAAAATTTTACTACAATAGAATTATAAGCATCAAAATAGCATGGAATACAAACCATTATAAAGTATACTCCAAGAGAGGTCAAATGATATCTCTAATCATATGTTCTACATGATTATGTGGATCTAGTACAACACCATTCATCCAAAACACAACATAATCCAAAGGCCATTATAAAAATTATAAAATGATCAACAAAATTGAAACCACCACAATGACTACACTTTGAAGAGCTTCCAACAGTATATTATAATTTTAATTATAATATAACCATTCAATGCCACCATGCCTTTAAGGTGACCTAGGGTTGTAAAAATTTAGTGCATTACCTTGATTTTGAACAAAACAAAAAACCATGTTTCAGTCCAAATTTAAGATGTATTTACTCTCAAGAATTATGTAATGCTCCTTTTTTAGATTATCATGGAAAGTATTTTACTTGATTTCAACAATCTAGAATAACTCACCTCTGAATGTACTCCCCTTTAGAAACACGCATCATGAGAACCTGTAAAGTGAAAGTGCAGAGAATATAATGAACATATTACCAAAATTCACTCAACAATATGGAGCAAGAAGCAAATGAGATTTCATGCTATCAAAATAGTTAACTATACATAGGCCTCAAGTACAAGCAAAACTTTCCCAAGAACAACAATATAGGTATCACAGTTGTTTGACCATAAATGATGCTTCCATTAACAATCTAGAGCTCATTCCTTTTTTACAAATTTGATATATTTTTAGATCTAAAAATGTTAAAATGCAATAAAACAAACAATTTGTGCATTATTTATCATATAAATGGTAACCAGGGGTGTTGTGAGTATTACAAAATGTGTTGCATAAGCAAATCTAGAAACAAAATAATTGAAAGAAGAAGAAATTAAATTTGAAAATCAATAATGCTGATAGATGAATTCTCACACATTGATTGCCAATCATGAGACCTACATGAGAGGGTCACTAGCAACCATAAGTTCTAAGAAACCAATATTATGCGGTGTATAACTGAATGCAGGGTGACCAACCTGTTGATGTGATTTTCGTGACCGCACCAACACAAAATAAAGTTGCCAACAGCTACCCTATTCTCTCTTGATCAAAGTATCCAACACGCTAAGATTGCAAGAGAGTTCGTGTGTTCAACCCCAAGGTTCCTTCTAGGCGGTGGATAGTCTTAGTTGGCTCGATGTGATTTGTTGGTATTTCAAGGGGACTTACGCAATTGTTCAGCAGTAGACAACAAACAACAGATTAAAGGGTTTCACATGGTTCGAATGATTTGGCAGGTAAGTGCAAGTTTCCTAACACTAACCCGAAATTAACTAAATTTAAATGGTTGCAGGGCCAAAGAAGGTACTACTCTACTCTAAGGCATGGGACATGGAAATCACCTCTCGCAAATTTCAACCAAGCTCTGCTTTGCCTCACTTCGGACAGCTTCCACAGAACTGGTGCAATCTTCAAAGGAGTAGCTCAAGGTGTTCAAATCACAACTTAGCATGAAAATACCATCACAACAATGCATATAAACATACAAATCATGATTGAAGTTAAGTACACAATATTCCAGTTGACCACATGTTGTGACCTTTTCACACATCGCCCCATTCAAGATGGGGACCCCTAAATTTTGCTCCATTCTGGTCTTTTGGCTTTGGTTTTTGTCTCTCTCTCTCTCTCTTTCTCTCGATGATCCGCTGCCTTCTGGGGACGTCCTCGGTCAAGCTTAAACATGAAATTTGGGCCAAGTCTCGAAAAATTAGGGTTTCCATCTTCCTGGTCAATCCGAAATCAAATGAAGTGAATAAATTGAAAAACAGGGATTAACATTGAGGTCAGTGTGCTTCCAGAAGCTTCCACTGAAATTTCATCAAATTCTGACAACTTACTATTTTTAGTAAGTGTAATTCAGGGCATTTCCTCAGCATTTTTGAAGTTTTAACAGTCACGCTGCATTCGTGAGCATACCAGGTCGCTCATGGCAAAATTTGAGCTGAAACGGACAACTTACTATTTTTAGCGATTCACTTCCGAGCAAATTTCAAGGGTTATATCAGAGTTTTCTAGCGCATGTCTGGAGATTCCTTAAGGTTTTCTTGAAACCTTCGCGATGGTGTGACATGCAAACGAGATAACGACTTTCAGAGTTCAGTCTTTTGAGGCTATTTTTAGGGTTTGCATGTCAGGGTTTCCTTTGCATGTCTGCATATTCTTTATGGGTTTTTCAAGAGCTTCGCAGTGATGTGACATGCAAACGAAGATGATCACCCATTTAGGAACTTACTATTTTTAGCAGGTGCATTCCGGCAACCGCCTCCCAGCACTTTAGAATCACGAGCTGATCGCAATGCAGCAGAAACAAGAACAAACAGAGATCATTTGATATGCATGCAGGGTTTCCGGCTTGGGACTGAAAAGAGGGGTAAAATTCCGAATTTTTCAAAAGCGGTGTATACCGTCAATCTTCAAGCTATTTCTTTGATAAAATTTGAAGGCAAACAGAACACTTACTATTTATAGTAAGTCATTTCAAAAACAGGCTAAAAATAGCAAATCAGCAGCATGTGCAGGTGTTGACAGGCAAGTCACGTGGTGAGGAGCGCATCATTCGAATTTCAAATCAAACAGAGTTGTGGAGGTATCAGAAGTAGGCAGTTACTATAAATAGCAAACCACCTTCAAAAATGGGCTAAAAATAGCAAGACAACCTGAAATAGCAGTGTCAGCAGGTTGATGAAGTCGTGAGGATCCAGTGTTCAAAATTTCAAAGCAATCTGAGCTTCTGAGATATGAAAATTAAAGGACTTACTATTTATAGTAAGGCATAGAGAGGTTGGCGAAGACAGGAAAAAAAAAATGGCTAAGTCTGAGACTTCATCCAGTACCACCATGAATATGCGCCCTCAAGAAGAATGGAAGTGTTTGAAATCTTCAAGTCTGAGAAAATCTTGCAGCTACCTCCAAATGCGCCCTCAAGGATGAAGAGACATAAAAAATTTCTAAGTCTGAAAGATATTCTCCAGCACAGGTGAAATGCACCCACTCCAGCATGAGACAAGAGAAAAAATTTCTAAGGCAAAAGTTCATCCTGCTCCTATGGCAAAATGCGCCCTCATGCAAGGTCTCATGTTTGAAAATTTTTCTAAGTATAAAACTTCATCCACCTCCTATGGCAAAATGCGCCCTCCTCACAAGCTGAGCATGGAAAAGTTTCTAAGTACGAAGTTTCGTCCACCTCCTATGGTAAAATGCGCCCATGCAACAAGAAGGTCAAAGAATTCAAAGAAGTCAACAATTTTCATCCTTCATACATGGCAAAATGTGCCCAAAAGAGGCCATGTGAAGACAAAACAAAGAAAGTCAAGAGTCAACAAAGCAAGATGGCGTTTGAAAAGTTTATCGTCCATGCATGCTCAAATGCGCCCAAGTAAGGGCATGTAAAGACAAAAATGAGGGAGATAAAAGGTCACAAGAAGGCGTGGTAAATGTCATTTCTCCTACACATGTGATATGCGCCATGCAAAAGGTGGGTGTAGAGTGAAACGTGGTAAAGTTAATGAGTGAAAAGGATTATGGCGTTGAAGTGTGAAATATTCTCTCATGAAGTATGGGATGCGCCTAGACTTGAGGGATGATATTGCTAAGTGATGAAAAATAAAGAGTAAGCTAGGCGTTGGATTTTTTTTTAACAAAGTGTCCTTCATGAAGTCTAATATGCGCCCAAGTTGATGAATAAAATAAAGCATGATGTGCTTTAAAAGAAAATTTTCTAAGATGAATTGACAAAAGTTTCCACCACTAGCAGATGAAGGAAGATGAATAAAATTTCCTATGGCAAAATTTTCAAAAGTGCTAAATGATTCGAAATTTTTCTAAGGAACAAGTATTTTCTTCCTTAAGAAAATACGCCTAGACTCTGAAGGTGATGAATTTTCATTTTTTTTCTGAAGCACGAGTGAGTTTGCCGGTGACGGAGTCAGAAGATGTTGGCATTGCAGGATGAACTAAAATTTCTCAAGTTTGAACAACGGGGCACTCAGAGATGTGAAGAACAAGTTAAATTTCATAAGGAAACAATTTTCTAAGGTTCAAAATTTTTGAAAATTAAATGAACCCGTTCATTGTATACCCATGAATTCGACAAGTTCTGAAAGAAATTTTCTTCTAGGTATTGAAGATCTTCGATGAGAAGTTGATTTTAAAGTCTTCCACAGTTCATCGAGGCCTTCAGGATGGAGATTTTTGATGGGCACAGGATTGATGAGTTTTCCTAAGGGAAATTTTAAAATTTTCTAAGGCAAAGTGAAGAAAATGTGTTTTCAAGGTAAAATCCTCCAAACAATGAATTTGAAAGGAACTGCCTAGGTGAATTTTCTCAAATTCTTCGTGAAGATAATCTTCCTGAGCTGGAGATGAATGAAATCAAAATTGTCAACACTTCAGCTGGTGGAATAAATTTCTTGAGGAAGATGCAGTTGAAGTTAACACCTTCAAAAGATGATCTTAAAAGAATTACATCTTTCCAAATATGCCCCTTGAGGAGGTTAGTGGCTAAAGGCATGAAAAATTTGAGCGAGAAATTGGCACTGAAGAAGGCGATGAGCGGCTTGGAAGTTAAATGAAAATCCTGAGTAGAAAGTTGAATTTATATTATGAAGTGTATAATGCTCTTCTCCTTGCTTGTTTTGCGAGAAAGCGTGTCAGAGACAAGCGGTGATGACTTAAAGTGATCCAAGATGACATTTCAACCTCGAAGGAATAAAGGTTGCCAAGAAAATGGCTAAGCGTTGAGACTTAGTGACAGAGAAGAAACGTTTTCAAAACTCAAGATGGAGAAAAGAATGGAAGCCCAAGCAAAGTTGAAGAACAACATCAACAAGGGAAAATCATCATCAAGCAAGAGAAGGAGGTGGTCACCTTGAAGTCAGATTAAGAACGTGCCTGTTGTGCTAGTCCAAGAAATTGAAGCAATGTTGACCAGACTTATCCAGTTTGCAGTCGGAACAAGAACAGTGTGAACGCGTTTCAAAGCTGGAATCTTCTAGAAGGATGGTGGCCATTAATTGCTCATTTATTGCCCCACTCCTCTTTGTGGTGGTTTTTAGGGTGAATCTTGTTTAGGGCTGAGGTGGCACAATCTGGGCCATCCAGCCGATTGTAATCTGAGCCGTCCGTTGGACTTGGCCAGCTATAAAAGGGGCATCCCCCCTCATTTGTATCTCATTAGATCAGAGTTACGATAACAGAGAAGGAGTAGAGAGAAATTGATAGAGTAGAAAGTAGAATAGTTTGATAGTATAGCTTAGATTGAAAAGGAAGGAAAGTCTTTCCTTTGAATACTTTGTAAGAAGTTGTCGTGAATGCTTTCATAATAAAAGAATTTTCATTGATGGTGATTTCTTCTTTGTTATGACTAGTTGTCGAGGCTTCTTCGTCCTTCCAATTCA